>SRPN01000319.1:0-27800 GCA_018360045.1 Claviceps capensis | reverse complement strand
ACATAACCGATAGTACATAAATGATTGTTTTCACAAACTTCCTCCGCAATGAAGCACTCTTCTATCATCAGAAATGTCACATGTGAGCTGGTCCTGGGTATCATGTTTGCACCCGACCAACGTTTATATGTGCCGCGGTTTGTCATGTAACGAATCGAGACCGGACGAACTGTGATACGTATGACGAAATCCTCTCAGGTACTAATATGTACAAAATATCCAACGGGGCCCGGGCAGGAAATAGATAGTATACTTGACCAATCCAGAATTCCAGATGAATCGTGCTACATATCAGTATCAAGGTACTGAGCACTCACCTCTGCTCCCTTCTACCCGTCCCGCGTCTTCCAGGTGTAAGGTTATGTGATGTGGAAATTACCAACAAACGGCAAGCGTCGTGTCTCTGAGGTAACAATCTGTTGTGTCCCTCGATCGTCCCTCTACCATACGCTTCGAAATGGCGCACGTACTTTTTATCCGCAGGCTTCTGAAGTTGAGAACACCACCTCTTTCCTCAAGTTCTTCCCACGTCGGCATTGAGCAAAGCCGATGATTCATACTGAAGGGGGAGTAGGAGCGACCAACGTCTGAAAAGGGAGCAACAATGAGCTTCCGTGTACGGTCGAGGCGGTGGTTTGATGCATCAGGAGCTAACAACAGTGTGCTGGTATTGTGAACGCGCGAGTCGCGACGGACACACAGAATGGATAGTTTCCTTGTGCGGATCAGGTGTTCGAAGTGTATTCGAACAGGCACATGAACACGCAACGTACTCCGTAATACACAACAGACGAACAGGCACGCACACACTGACAGATATACACACATGCACGCATATATATAACTACCTACATGATCCCATATATATTGTCTCACCTGTCCCCGTTGTTTATCTTGGATCGAAACAGTTTAAAACAGTCACGAAGGCCACAAATCACCATCTGAAGTTACCTACGCTCTTATACATCAACTCGACAAACCACGAAGATACTCTCACTGTACGACAGGAGTACAGTCACAGTACGAAAACGCAAAGTGCAGGAGAAGAACCCCCTCATTTCGCAGGATATAATGTCAAGTCCAAAACACGAAATCGAAATCGAAATCGAAATCGAGATCGAACAAGCGGCGGAGACGACGAGAACCAGGCTCGAGGAGTTTCGAGATATCTTGAAACATCGGGCATGGCAGCGGGAGATGGCGGCGGCGGCAGGCGTCAGTTACTGGCATCTGCAGCCCCTGAGACTGGAGGAGTGTGCGCATTTGTTTCCCTTGATATACACCGACGAGCAGTACAGTCAGCTCCTGAATGACTTCCCGATGGAGGCCTTTGAAGTGTATGGCCTCTGGGGCATTTATGCGTTTCCGAGCGCTTGTGAGAGCGCAGAGGGTGGTCAACAGGCCATGCATGCGAGCAGGAAAGCCGGCGAAGAGGAGTCCAGCGAACAAGAGTCCGGTGAACAAGAGTCCGGTGAACAAGAGTCCGGTGAACAAGAGTCCGGTGAACAAGAGTCCGGTGAACAGGAGTCTCTTTCCCTGAAAATGGAGCCTTCTGCTACCCCGGCCGGAGAAAAACAAATCAAAAACAAAAAGGCCAAAAAGAAAGTCAGGATTGAAAAGGAAGGGGGGTGGGTGAACTTGGAAGTGGCCTTCAAAGTGCTCACTCGGGCGAATGGAGATGAACGATGGATGTCGAAGCCATGCCCACGACGAGTGACGCGCAAACGTCCGGAATCGACGCGGGGCCCGGGGCCCAAGAGGCCATCGTGTATCACGATCTCGTAATGTCGCTGGAAGTTGAGAGCCCTTGCGATCTGTCATGCATAGCTATATGCGTAGATGAGCCATATTATCATTATTGTCCACCGAGAGCACTTCTCTTTCATCGGAATGGTGAGCTGAGTCTTCGTTGCATGAGCACAATTGACGTCGTTTCGTGATGGTCGTGAATCGTGATCGTGTGTAGACGTCGCAGAACAGCAAGAGACAGGACGAAATATGGTGACGACGTGGGCGAAGGTGCAAAGTTGGACAATCAACAGTCGACCTGACTCAGGTTCACGACGAAGGTTCACGAGAGCACACGAGAGCCAATCACTTCACCAAGCTTTTCATGACTAAGCCATAGAATATTTCGCTTTGCCAATCACATATGTACATATGCGTGTGTACTCTGTAGTACTATTCGGCGGGTACAGAATCTTCATAAGGCGCGTAAGACCCGACTCGGTGCAAGCCTGCAATCGTCATGAGTCATGGCTTCGTAGTCGTACCTTTCAAAAAAGTTTACTCACACTTTGAACCTTTCCGCACAGGTGGGCGACGAAGCGTTGACCCAACAAGGTATGTGATTCGCGAGTTCTTCATGGCAATGTTAAGTATTTGGTCAGATCAAGAGTTCGTAGGGCATTGTGTTTGATGGCCCCTTCGACTTGCACGACATGACGATGGCCCAACACGGAACGGCTAGCTGACTTCGAGCGACACATGACGAATCTCGACGTGATGAGTCCGCTCATGCACACTGATATGAACGAAGAGGTCACGAATCATGGGATCGAAAATAATGAGCACCGCAGCGATGCAAGTAGCGAGGACATCTACGGTACCGCTTGAAGAAGCTTCACAGGCAAGGCAGATGGGAACGAGGTAGCAGGTGACATACTTGGACATAGAAAACTTAGACTGAAATTGATTGAGCTGGTAAACGGAGGCAACAATCCATTGTCTTTGGAGGTAGGTCTGTCATTAATAGGAGCAGAGTTTGTAACGACGCGAGCACAGCGAGGACAGCCCGCAGCGGCGCCCCCGGAGGGCTCCGGAGGGTCGCCGAAGACAAGGCAAGGCGAGAAGTCTCCATCGTCGGGGCTGTGCAAAGAGTAGGTAGTTACATACTCGCGTCACGCCCCGCATGTAACTTTGTTCGTCTTGTGTAGAAGTCGAAAGGTGTGGAAGATCACAATACAGTGAGGAGGGATAACAAGTTGTGATGCTTTGAGCGCCTGCGCGGGCATCAAGTCTCAATGTTATGCTGATCACTAACGAGAGGATGCCGTCACAGCGATGAAGACGCACAAACGGATATGATGCTCTCGTGTTCAGTCATCGCGCCTCCGGTCCCTTGTTCCCTTCAAAGGAGCTCAGAAATATCGGTGTGAGTGCGTTGCTGATATCTTGATATAGCTGCCTTTGCGACTGCAAGGATAATGATGGGCGAAGTATTGCTTGGAGGAGGAAGAAGAGGGAGAGGTCTACACTAAACCGGATAGATCATGAATTCGAGGTCCCTATCTCTGTTCCCTTCTTTGATCCATAACTTCCAAGGTGTGGAAAGTACCGAGACGAACGGCAGCTGGCATATCTCTGACCGTTGTGTTAACCTCGACCGACCTTCGTGTTTCGAATATGACGCAACAGCACTTTGTACACGCATCTTTGTGAACTTCGGAACTCTCCACTTTTTCCTCCACCTCTTTGACTGCCAGCAAGAAAGACTAAAGATGGTCCACGCTGGTGGGGGAGTGGGAGACTGGAGTAGGTATGATGCGGTTGCACGACGATCTCTATTGTCCGGAAACTCGGCAGTGGTGAAAAGGCAAAAAAGACATCAAGGGTCGAAAACAGAGCTTTGATGCTATGAAAGCGACGGCAGGGCAGGCTATCTGGTTCGATTGTTCGAATTGAAAGTTCAAAGTATAAAGATGCGCACACATTCGAGCAAATTCGCACTCACCTACGAATAGACACACACATACATTACATACTTACACATATATCATTCTATCTGCCCATAGATTGTCGACCTCAAAGATCAAGACAGTCACAAAAAATAGCAATTCACGGTTCGGACACACGGAGTATCTGGCCACGCATCAGCTCCACAAACCACAAAGAAAGCAGTCTCACAGTGCTCACTCTACAGCAAAAGAAGAGTCACAGTACAAAAAGAATAGCGCAAGAGCAGCCCACTCGCGTTTCACATAAGAAACATCACAGTCAAAATACGAGAAAGACGAAAGAAATGTCCGGACGAATCCGATCTATGCCTAATCCCTACGAGGAATCTATCATGGAGGACCTCGACGAGTTAAGCATCATGTTTCCGAAGACTCCCAGCTCCTGGCGCGATGCTGATAGAGTGTCAATTGGGCACTTCGAGCCACTCGCAGTCGTAGATAGAGACATAGAGGCGCCCTTCTTGGCTGCGATGGTGACGGCGCTCGGGGCACTTTGGGGTCTTCTGGAGAAGCGGCAACGGCAGCATGAGGAGGGGCTTGCTCATGCAGAACGCTTTCCGCTGGGATGCACCGACGAACAATGGCGTCGACTTCTGCAGGTCTTTGCCGACTTTAGCCGGTGGCAAGTCGAGCTTTCCCGGGCCACCTCAGAGGCCAGGTGGCATTGACTCGATGATAACGATCATACTTGTCGCTGGTGCTTAAGAGACTTTGACTCTTGACATGACAGCCAGTGAGAGTAATACGGGAGGAGTTCACGCGGTCGTTTTTGTTTTCGTTTCCGTTTTCGATTATGTTCGAGAGCAGGGTGTACCTACCTAGCAACGACATTCCAGTCTTGCCATGTTCCAATTCCAAATAGCTTCAGATTGGCCTGTCTCAGTGGCATCCAAGATTAGATAATAAAAAAGCAATATGCAACGAGTAAAGACGATGTTTTTCTTCAAGGTTGCTAGTCAGGAAGAAGGAAAATGAAATAGACTGTTGCGCGACTGTACATTTGGATGTAACAGGTACGGAATCTCCATAGGGCAGGTAAGACACGCAGCAAGATTCATGTAGAGTCTATTGACGGGAAGGTATCTAGTTGAAAGAAATGGGCGTAGAAGGCTGCTCTCCATGGAGTCGAATTTGAGGGTTTGAGGTTCCACCCTTTGGCTATGTACCAAATACGTCCACCCCCGCATTGGAGCCGAAAACGAAGCCATCGAGAGCTCCATGTAATTGCTAACCGTGAGCCTTATGTGTGGTATTTTCCAACACGAAACAACAAAAGAAAAGTGATTTCACAGAGGAAAGATTATCCTAGGGTTCCCTTCACCGAGATACCCTCACAGTTCACCAAAAGAGGTACATCGTCATCGCCTTGGACCTGTGCATGTTGCTGTTCCGGAACTCGTGGGATGTTGGTGTTACCGCTTCAATCTCATTGTGCGGTGTTGCCGACTCGTGTAGGGTTGGTGCAACCACTTTGGTGTCATCGTGGGGTTCCGACGCGTTGTAGTCAGGCATAGGCACATCAACCGGTGGGATAAGTTCAGCTCACGGGATGATCTCAGTTGGCAGGTCGGCCGTAGGAGTCACTGCATCTTTGATGGCCGGCCTCTTGGTCTTCTGTCGGGAGCGATATTCATTGTCCCCTGCGGAACTGCAGGACAGTTGCGAAGTCTCAGCCCAACGGTGCCGCCCTTGGTACTTTCCTTGACAGTGACCCTGCTTGACGTGATTGTACATCCGCGTTCCGGTGAATAGACTCTCAAGTGTCTAGTCGTATCGTTCGAGTATCCCATCAGGACTCGGACCCTGCCTGGGTTGGCAAGCTTGTTATGTCGCTCTCCAGCGGGTATCGCCTTCTTATCAACATAATAGAAGCATTTGCTCCCCCATTTACGGATATGGTCAATTGACGGGACTTGTCCTGTGAATACCGTGACGGGGCATGTCTTCTGCCCGTCGATTATCGGCCCCGTTGCGGTGCGATTCCGCATGTAGACATCTGCCTCTGCAGCCTCAATTCAGAATTCGATTGGTAATTGTGCGTCCTCAAGCATTGCTCGAGTGTCGTTACCTGATGCAAATTGCAAATCTTTTCCGGTCCAAGATGAGCGAAGCGCTCATGGTACTTGATGTAGCGTTTCACCTCCTCGTCCTTGGTCACAGCATCATCGCTTTCCTCCTCTGGTTCAGGCCATGCTTGCAGTTTACTTGCGGCTTTGGAGGCAGGTCTCCCGGTCACGGATTGCCCCAGGAATTTCCTTGAGACATGCTTCACGACGTATAGACCATCCGATTGTTCTGCAGTTAACAACTTTTTATTTGCTGTAGTAATTCAGATGTTCTTGTTGTCAAAGTTTCCTGTATAGCCGCCTTTGCACAACTTCTTTGCTGGTACTAGGTTCACCCCTAACTTAGGGACATATAGTACATCATTCAGTTAGCAAGAAGTTCCGTCCGTGGCGCTGATTAACGCGCTCCCTCGTTAGTCAGAATACACCATTCCACCCCCAACCTGAATGTTGACCTTCAATGTCGACTTCAGGTTTCTAAACAAGTGGAGTTGGTCAGTCATGGATGAGCTAGCTCCGATGTCGATTTCCCAAGTGTCGGGGGTGCTCTCACTCATCTCTTTTCTGGACAGCATGACTTTCTGGTCAGAATTGTCGGTGTCATCACTGGATTCGTCTGCAGGAGTCGTGGGCCGCAGAGTGGCTCTTCTTTCCACGGCGGGATTTTTTTCTGGGAGGATGGGGAAGAAGGTTGGCTGTCCATAGCCTTTTTAGTGCCCTTTGCTGCATCTTCCTCGTCCTTGATCCGCTGTTTGCGGACCAAGTCTCGGTACTTGCACCTCCCGAAAAGATAATCAGTCGAGTCGCAGCAGAAGCATTTAGACTTGTCATCAGATGCGTTGCTATCTTGTTGCTTCGTTCGAGGGTCTCCTTGGCGTTGACGTTGTCGGACTGCGTTCACCCTCTCCGCGTTTGTTGCTGCTGGGGTCGTTTCGCGGAGTCGGTGCTCCATTTCTTGTAAAGCATTGGCCTTCTGCTCGACAGACAGGTCGTCTCGTGAAGCAAGGCTGTCGGTGGTACTCTTGTACTCGTTGTCCTTATCCAACGCCGTCGTGAGATTTAACAGGAGAGCTTCGTCAGGGTAGGACAACTCGGCAGCGAGCGAGTACATGACCAATTTACAGAATGTCACTTTCAAGAAGAAAACCGGGATACTTCTGAAAACCTACCGGCGCAGGATCCACGGCGCTAAGTCCTTCATGAAGACGTCCTACCCTGACGAAGCTCTCCTGCTAATTCTCACGACGGCGCTGGATAGGGACACGAGTACAGAAGTATCATCGACAGCCTTGCTTCATGAGATGGCCTATCTGTCGAGCAGAAGGCCAAGGCCTTACAAGAAAAGGAGCACCGGCTCCGCGAATCGACCCCAATAGCAACAAACGCGGAGAGGGCGAACGCAGCCCGACAACGTCAACGCCAAAGAGCCCCTCGAACGAAGCAACAAGACAGCAACGCATCTGATTACAAGCCCGAGTTGCGTGTTATCTCGTACTTGGCCTTGAGCTGTCCCCACAGCTTGGCCGAAGTTTCACTCGAGTCGGCAAATATTGCATCTTTCGACCCCAATCCCTTCATGATGATGGGAAGCGCCTTCGCATCGTCATTCTCCCACTGCTCCTTTTTCTCTTCGTCCCATAAGCCTCCGAGGCGTGAGATGCCTTCCGTGATGGCATCAACGGCAGCGTCGTGTGGGGAAGAAGATCCCCCTGGCGTCGGTGAGGGGGGAGTGGGATGACGACCTCGAACCGGTGATGTCTCCTATTTCTCGAACATGGGCGAACTCAAGAATCGATGTTTCTAGTGTGTAATACACCCTCTTTCCCTCGAGGATCGCCTTCTGCCGTCGAAACCAGTCCTCATAGTTATCTCGGCTGAGTTTGTCGATGTCGTCTTTGCCCATCTTCGCTGGTGTCTAGGTATCTTCCCCTGAAGATAGCCAGAATCGCGTCTCTGCGATGTTGGGTAGGCAGTATCTTCCACTGAAGATAGCCGGAATCACGTCTCTGTGATTCGGTCGAGTTGTTGATAAAGTCTAGTGCCTGGGCTCCGGGCTCATAACCTATTGAAAGGGGTGGATGTAATCTCTCATAGCTAAGAGATTGCGCGGGGGGTAGAACTGTAGTGTATTACTACATGAGGACTTCGATGGTGATCGAGTATTCGTCATCTACAACAGATTGCTTGAAGAGAGAAGAAGAACTATAGAACTATCTAGGTACCAGAGACTTCTTTTCTTCTCCCTATGCTTGCGTTGTGCGTGCACGGTCCCGATTCGGAGTGCCTCACGTGACACGTGCCCTGCACGTACTACCTTATCGCAGGGTACATAGGGGTATGTATCTACAAGCACAGAACAGTGGCCAGACGGCTGCGCCCACTCTTTTGTGCAACATACCTGTCTCCTACATGATACATGTCTGCACTGACCACCATATTCTCAATGTTTGGAAGGTTCACAACAGAGTGAGTAGAAAGATGAAGTTATGATGTTCGCCTGTCTGCGCGCGCACTCCTATAATCGTCACCTGGCATGAGAGCTTCCCATCTCAGCGACAAAGACGAACGAACGGGACATGATCCGCCTGTGTTCGGTCGTCGCGCCTCCCGAATACTGTTCATAGAGGTAAACAAGGGCCACGAAAATATATCTGTGCGAATGTGTGGCAAAAAATTAGTATGGCTGGCTCTGCGACTGGAAGAGCCATGATGGGTGGGATCCTGCTTAGAGAAGGGAAGGGGGGAGGTCTACACTCAATCGGCTGGACCATGAAATCTAAGGTACGCATCTTTGTTCTCATCTTTGTTCTCTTCTTTGATCCAGGTTTCAGCGTATGCGTAGCGGAAAGTGGCAATATGAACGGCAAGCGGCGCGTAGAACCGTTTTCACGTTCCGTTCCCACCTCGATTGACCTTCATGGTTCAAACGTGGCGCAACAACACTTTGTACACGCAACTTGGGTGGAGGCGAGATGCTATTGCACGAGTACATCCAGAGTTGAGGATTCGGCAGCACCGACGAGCTGCCACATGCAGAGGCCAGACTGCAAAACAAGACATCGAAGGTTGACAAAAGAGCTTTGATGTTGTGAACGCGACGAAATCGTAGGCCGTTCAAAGTATACAGACGAGTGCGTGTCCGAACAGGCTCACACATACAAAACTTACACGTCTATTTATACACCTCCATCTGCTCCCCAATTTTCAGAAGAAAAAAAGCAGATCACAGTTCAGATATACATTCTTCTGACCACGCTCTATTCCACATCAGCTCGACAAAAGATACGGAAAAAGATCTCACTCTACAGCAAACGGAGAGTCACAATTCAAAGCAAATAGTGCAGAAGCAGCCCACGCTCATCTCACAGCCAAAACACGACGACGAAAAAAAGCAATGTCCGTGCCAAAACGCGAGGAACCCATCACGGAGGACCTTGGCAAGCCAAGCATCATGTCTCCGGAAACGCGCAGCCCCTTGAACGGCGCTGATAATGTGTCGAGCGGGCACTCCAAGCCACTTTCAGTCGTATATGGGGACATGGAGGCGCCCTTTTTGGCAGCAATGAAGACGGCGCTCTATGCACTGAACGATCTAATTGATAACCGGGAACGGCAGCAGAACATGGCGATGGCGGACGCTGAAAAATACTATCCGCTGGGATACAGCAGGGAGCAGTGGGTCAGGCTTTTGAAAGTCTTTTTCGAATTCGTCGACTGGCGCATCGAGCTTCGCCAGGCCATCGCGGAGGCCAGGTGGCATTGGCTCATTGATCACGATTACGCACGTGCATGATACTTGCCGCTGTATTTTCAAAGCGCTTCAGGGCCAAAGAGAGTCTGAGTAACATGGGAGAGCTTCACACAGATATCCTATTTCTTTCGAAGCAGAGTGTACTTATTTAGCTACCTAGCCTCGTTCACTCATTTCAATGCCGTCTTGTCAAACTCGTCCGACGTCCATCATTCTTCGTGAAGGCTTGTAGTTTTGGCTTTTGAACCTCTGTCTCGAATTCGTCAACTTGCGAATCGAGCTTTGCAGGGCCAAGGCCCAATGCGGAGGCCAAGGGACATTGGCCCATTTGATCACGATCACGCACGTATATACATGATACTTGCCGCTGTGTTTTCGACGCTCACGAGCGTCTGCAGAGCCTGAAGAATACTATCCGCTGGGATACAGTGCGGCGCAGTGGCTTCGGCTTGTGGAGGTCGTGCTGGAATCTATTATCTAGGAACTGGAAGGTTAGACTTGCCCGGGCCAACTCGGAGGCCCAGGAGGATTGACATCATTCTGCCACGATCATGGACTTTTTCATTGGGGGTTGGAGAGAATTTGAGAGACTTGGAGTCCGATAGGAGGAATCGACACAATTTGTTTCGTATGCTTTTTTGAGGGGGAAGCAGAACGTATTTACCTATCTGTAGGTAGCACTAGCTACTTCATTTACTATGCATGATCATCTTGCCAAATTCGCCCATTGTTCTTCGTACAAGTCCCGTTCGATTCGATCGATTGCAAAATACCTAGTCCATTTCTTCACGGGTTTTGCACGCGGCTCCTGATAAATCAACACGGAGTCCTGCTCTGCTGGACGCTGGCTTAGAAGGCATGAAGAATCGCACGTGCGACTTGTAATTGGACTTCTTTCCCTGGTTCCTTGGTAATTTCGAACTTCATTACTGGCTTGCTGCTCCCTTTCTATCGTGGTTGAAGTGATGTTTTGGGGTGGTTTGCGTTTGCGAACGACGTGATGTAAGCGTCTTGGGGGGAGATATTGTGTTTCTGAGAAAAGTGGCGGAAGAGGTGGGCTGGACTTATGTAGGTACATTAGGTAACTACCTATCTAGGTACCCCTTCATACGGGCGGTAGGGCTTTTAGGATTGATTGCTTGCTCTACGAGCTGCGAGTTTCACCTACAACTGAGGCAATCCCATTTAAGGTTTAGGAGTTTAAGGTTTCACTTTAAGCTTAAATCTTAACGTCCTCTAATTAGTCGGGACTCATATCTATCGTATCCCGTTGTAGGCGTCTTTCTGTGGCCCAAGCTCGCGCAGGAAGTTTCTTCCTCCGCTTCATCCACTATTTTACTACGAGACATCTCTTTGACTGCCGTCCTTGTTTTCTCTCTCTTTTTTTGGTCTGCCCTTCAAAGGTAGCTTGGTGATTCGTTTCTTCCTAAGATCAACCGCCTTCCTGTTCACACCCTCAATGCATCTGCCTCGCCAAAAGCTACCTACAGATCAAACAACTCCTTGAGAATACGGATCGTATCGTCAGGCGACGTCACGGCATGGCCAATCGTGCGCGAATCGCTGTATATTTCCCAGTCATTGCCCCCCTCAAAGGCCTTGTCGCCAAAGAAATGAATCTTGTTGTACGTGACGCCGCCCTCCTTCTTGGCCTCGCTTTCAAGATGACGAAGGCAGTAGGTCTTGTCCCAACCTCGGGGGAAGACGTCGAACGAGATTTGGCCGCCAATAGAGTATCTGCAACAACAAAGGGGTGGACATGAAAGCGATTAGAGAAAGCAATGTATTATAGGCGGTCAGAAAGGCTGAAAATACGTACGTCAAGTCAATATCAGGGAACTTCTTCTTCAAATCCTCCACAAACTTGGTCCTAACCCCAGCCACTTTGTCAAACTGCTCAAACTCGTTTCTCTCCTGCGTGCTGGCGTTGCGCCCCACGGGGCTCACGTTGATCATGCCGTTGCGGAACTCGACAAACGTGCCCCTCTTGACGGGCACGTCCATGTCCGCCACGTAGTGCAGAATATAGTTGACCAGCTCCTTGTACTTCGACTCGCCTATCCACTTGATGAAGCTGTTAGACGGGAGCTCCTGGCCCAGCTTGTACGCCGTGAGGCCGTTTTCGGCGAAGCAAAAGTCGAAGATGGTCGTGACGGGCACCCCACCGGCGGGTTTCCCGATCTGTTCCTGCTGTTTGGCAAGGTCGGAGCCGCCGACGAAGCCTATGGCGCACTTTTGGCGGAGGGCGGAGAGGATAGAGAGAATTTGGGGGGAGGCGTCCTGTCAGGAGGGTTTTGGTGAGCGGGATACAGCAATGAGTGTAGAGCAAGAGGATAGGTTCCAGATCAAGGTGTTTTTTTTTCGTGCTTCTATCTTTTTATCATACCAGTCGCGCGGGCGTCAATGTGCCGTCTACATCAAACAGACATATCGTATCCTTAAGGGGACGATCCTCCAGAGGAGGATAGCTAGCCTGCGCAGCATTCATTATTCGGGAAGTCAAGCAGAAGCCTCAGCGAAACAAGGTGAAAACTGAGGCTATTGCACTCGGTGTCAGACTAATCGACAATGTCACGTTTGATGTGGTGAATGCGTTGTATGTATTGTATGTACGTACAGAATAGAGAGGCAGAGGATGAGGAGCAGGCAGCTTTACGTTACGTTACAAAGGGTACCAAACAGCTTGAGGTTCCGAAGGCGCGTTCAAGGAGGTGGGGCAGGGAAGCTAGTGAACCGTGAGGGGCGGCTGGGGCGAGCTCTGAGCCTCTGCATGCAATCTGCAAGTGAGTGGAGCTTTGAGTTACGCGGGACAGACGACACGTCTTCGACGCGTCTGCGATTCCCCATTATCTCCGAGTCGCGACAGCTATGATCATTGCTATGCATTACGGTGATGACGGAAAGCAGCTTTATTTTGTCAGGTTCGAGTTTGCTCTGTGCGCTTGAAAATACTGCCGAGTGCTGCTGCGCGGGCGGTGTAGATTACTGCCGGTGAGAGGTACGGGCGGTGTGCAATCCGCGAATTCTCTCATGTCCTCATGGCAGAAGTCGCGTGCACACACAGACAACAAGCGTCAAGCCCCGATATAACGATAACGCAAAAGTGACCAAAACTCCATCGTTACATCGAAATATCGGTTTACCGGATGCCTATTCTGTGGGGAACTTCAAAGAATGAGGCCCAAAATTATCGTTAAGGTGAGGATATCGTCTAATAGCGAATCGTTATACCGGGGTCTGACTGTCATAAGATGGATGGGCACAAAAGCGGAGTATACCTGGACCGAAGGCCCCAATCCGAAATCGACCCCTTTGTTTTTCTCTTTCCGGCTAAAAATTCGAATTCGAATATGTACCCTTTCTGTTCTGTTTGTTCTGTTCGAACATTGTGCAGCCCCCACTCTAATTCGCCGTGGCATTCACACCTCAGTTCGCCCAGAGTGAGGCCATCGCGACCGCCCCATCCCGCCCTGTCCGCCCGCGATTGAGTGGTTCTGTTCAAATTCGTCCGCACTGCGATTGCAATTTGCACCAACGTGAGGCAATCCATTGCGGCGGCGACGCAGTCGCCTGCCATCCCGCGCTATCTGCCCGCGATTGCAATTGCCCGCTCGCTGCAATACGATTGCTTACTGCGGTTCGCGATTGCAGCACAGCGAGGCAAAACATCCCATTGCGGCGGCGACGCAGTCGGACGCCATCCCGCGGTGCCTGACAGTGCTGTGACGGGCCCCTATAATCCCCCAGAACAGGTCCGTCGCAGGCAGCAGCATGCCCCAGGCATTCCCCGGAAGCGCCCCCGGAGGGACACCTGCGCAGCGAAGAGAGGTGGTCGACATACGTCCGCAACCGCCATCCCATCCGCAAAACTCCCACATCGCAAACCTCCCTTTTCCAGCCCGACGCTCTCCAGCCCGAAGCGAAGCGAGGCTATTCTTCCGTCGCGACCCTACGCTGCGCTTCGGGGCAAAGGAAGTAACTCGTATTTCACAAATTAGAATGGGAATTCCAAAAAGGGGCAAGATGCCACTACTAAACATCGTCGCCGCTTCTTTTGCCTCTTATTCGCATTGAGAAGATTGTAGAGGTCTCTCGTCTTGGATTTCAGTTCATCCCCAGTATCGGCGGCAGCGTGGCGGAGTGTGTTTACCGTAAATTTAAGGTGCGAACCCCCCTCGCGATCACTGGTCACTAGACTTTTCGACGAATCCTGCCTCTAGGATAGCTGTCCGCCTCTTTGAAGCATGCGCAAGATTCGATTTCGACGGAGAGTGATTATGGGAAGGATTTACCACTGTAAAGAACCAGTTTAGTGTACGTTTAGCCTGGAGAGCGGTCGCTTTGAAGGGACGATTGATCAGCCGAGACCCTGCATTAGGTCGCTTCGGACCCTGGGATTCGCTCGAGCTCCGGTCTCTTTGTTCACCTCCAATATCGCATGTGAACTCGATTCGCGCTGACTTGGATCCTCTGGGGGCAGAAGAACGAGCTAGGACTACTTCGTATCCCTTATTGAGTGTATATTCGCCGAGTTGTTGGATCAATGTTGCGCTTGCGCGATCTTGGGTGGTGAAGTTGGGTGGTGAAAGGAGACGAGGATCTGCTGGGGCCGATTTTGATGGGCGATGCGGCGGAACGACGCTCTCCGTCACCTTTGCTATCGCTGTATGCGACGAGGCGACTGATTGAAGCCATGAAGATGCTTATAAGGTACGCCAAACGGTAATTTCGATGAGGTAGAGAAGGATGAAGTGGTATAGGTGAAGCTATTCGCATTCTAGATTTGTGCTTCAAGCGAACTGAACGAGGTCATCCGGCGAGCCATCACCAGATGAAATCTTGGGTCGATGTTCCTCACTTCCCTATCGAGCGTATGGGTTCACAGATTTTGGAGTGCATGTGGGTGTATACATACCTACAAGTTCGGCAAGCACAACGACTATGTGAAGTGCAAAGCACGGCTGGTGGTGCGGGGAGATCAGCAACGACACATCTTCTCGCGCAAGACAGTGAGACACCTATGCGGTAACTCTAGCAAATCGATCGTTCCGCATGCTTATGGCTATTGCAGCGAAATACAATTAGGAACTGAAGCAGTTCGACGTGACGAATGCTTTTGTTCACGCGAGCATGGATCGCGACGTGTATATGAGGATGCCCAAAGGACATCAAAAGAGAGGGACAATCTTGAAACTTCAAAAGGCCCTGTATGGCTTGCGTACATCACCTTTGCTGTGGCAGAAAGAGTTTACAACAACCCTCAAGGCCATTAGTTTCCAGATTGTGCCGCACGAACCGTGTTCCTTGATCAAGGGCGGCATCATTATTGTTTTCTTTGTGGACGATATAATAGTCGCCTACCGAAGAGATAATGCGAATGAAGCTTACCAAGCGATACAGCTCCTCAAAGTCAAATACACCATGACTGGCGGAGACGATTTGCAATGGTTTCTGGGAATGGAGGTGATCAGAGATCGACAGCAAGGACTGCTGCGTCTCTCACAGGCTGCATATATAGAGACAAGATTCGCCAATTGGCCGACAAGACTAACCTGCGACACGATACGCCCATGGCTGCAGTAGAACTCAAACCGTCGACTACATTATCAACACCGTCCTAGATTAACAAATACCAACGCAAGATCTGATCGCTGCAACTTGCGGCCGTCACAACACGCCCAGACATAGTTTTTGCCACCTCGCGACTCGCACGGTTTCTGACGAATCCAACTCAAGAGCATCATGACGCGGCCGATCGCGTTCTTCTCTACCTATCTGATACAAGATGGTTAGCATTGCAACTAGGGGGCGGGAAAAGGCTTCAAATTGCGAGTGACGCATCTTTTGCTGACAACACATTAACACGTTACACAATCGACAGGAAAAGCTCGCAAGGCTATGCGATCAAGTTATTCAATGGCCTTATCGCGTGGAGAGCAAGCTGCAAGCAAACAGGATACAGTCACCACATATACGACCGAGGCAGAACTTCTGGCGCTATCATATTCATACGTCGCAAAAGAGGCAATGTTTACCGTTCGCTTACTCGAAGATCTAAGATTCGACTACCTTCTAATACTATCATAATTGACTGCGACAATATGCAGACCATCGAACTAGTGACGAAGGAGATAGCAAAGCTCCAAACCAAGCTTCGACATGTCTATATTCGAGTCATGGCCCCGTCCCCCTAGCCTTCGAGCTGGTCATAGCATGTCCCATTTGCCGGAGGATGATCTCGCTGATGTCTTCCATCGGGAATTCAGCCACAAGCTCAGCCCACTGCTCGTCGGTGCACTTCAGCGGAAACAAATTCGCACATTCCTCTTCTGTTAGACTTTGCGGAGGCAACCCCCTTATCACCCGGTCTAACTTCCGAGACCTCAGAAAGGACTGAAGCCTCTGGTACGCGATATGCGATTCTGTCGGATATACCATGAGGAACGCTTTCGGGATCTGTTTTCCGCTTGCGCGTGGCTCGAGGCGATTGATCAACTCGGGGGCCTTCTCAGGATTCTTCGGAGATGAGTCCGTCTCCGCAAACTTGTCAACGTCGGCGACAGCCGCTTCCTCCAAAGATTTGCCCTTCACATTGGCTTCTTTGCCAGCATCACCCACGGAGGCCTGGTGGCGGATTTGCCTTGGGAGCTCTGACATTCTGGGAGGCCCTGTTTTGTTCCGTATTTTGGACTTGATCTTGTATATACGAATCGAGGGGGCTCTATACCTGCGCTTGTCGGTGTTCCTATGACTGCAAAACTCTGTAGTAGAGTTGTCGAGTTGGTGCGCACAGGAGCGCTATGATATATGTGATTTCGGGTGTGTAATATGCTGTGTCTGTTTTGAACTGTTTCGATCTGAGAGGCCAACAATTGCGGCAAGTGAGATGTTTATATAGTTTTATGGCCGCAGATTCGAACGTCTGCCTATTCGCGTGTTCATGATTATGTGCGTGTCTTTGCAAGTATGTGTGTTCCTGTTCGTGTGCAAGTGCAAGGCGTAAAATGTGCGCGCTCTCTATGTTCCGAACCTCTGATCCGAACAAGTCAACCATCCATCTTCTGTGCCTGTTCGATGTCGCGTTCACAATACCAACGCTCTGCCGTCAAATGCTGATTCTGATGCATCATCTACTGCCTCGCCCGTTCGTGGAAGCTCAATGATGCTTCCGGGTCCTGACCATGGGTCATTCAAACGAACCACAGTACCAATCCCCTTCAACATGGATCATCGGACCTCACCAGTGGCCAGGGAGGCAATTGAAAGAACGAGGAATTATTCTCGAGTTCACAAAGTCGCGGATGCAAACTTACGTCATGTTTGAACCATATGATAGAAGAAGTGAGAGCGGCCAAGGGAAACAACTGAAAATAATCACTTCAAAGACGGCAGACGCGCCGCTTGCCGTTCATCTTGCTGAATTCCGCCACACATTACATACCTGGGAAACACGGCGCAAGTATGAGAGAACAGACTCACAGAGATGAGAACACCTTCGAATCATCATTCATTTTGTCTACCTTATAGACCTCATCCCTCACCCCCTCAAGCAGAATTCCGCACAGAATATCTCCTATCATCCTACTGCGCTTGGAATCGAAAAGCTAGCAAATCAAGATATGCAGCGCACTGTCGCGAATTGACCGTGATTGTAGGTTCAGACAGACACTGCAATACAGAGTATAGTTTATCCGAATCAAGTTATGAAGAGGAAAGAAGAGACTGTGAAGAATGTGTGTGGCAGGAGGGCGATCTAGGTATGTACCTGGTACACACTGCCGCAAAATACAGTGCATGCCGTACAATTAAACAGTACAATTCGACAAGTCCCGTTCCACAGACAACGCGAACGGCCCAGAGGCCTGGAGCCTGCACTCTCCCAAAACCCCAATTGAACATCGTGTAACTACAAAATACCTAAATAATAAATCCTGCCGCTTAGTGTCCGACTATGTAGCTGCATCGTCGCGGCCGTTGATGCAACTTGTATGGTGCGGATTTTTAGGACTACGGGCACTCGCGGACACTGTATTTTAGCGCGGTACGAATACACAAGTACATAACAAGAGTCAAGAGTCAAGACTGAGAGTCTATTTAGAGTTCTACGGTCTACCTGCCCCAGGCCCTGATAGAGGTTTCACTTTCAGACTTCTTACCTAAGTTCGTACTTAAAGTCTCGTCACACGTCTGGACATTGGACAAGATTCCAAGCCGCGATACAATGGTGGTCGGTCGGGTACGTACACCAAGGACTCAACTCAGCTCACGATTCAAGGAGGAGGGTTCATATATGTAGCAGAACGGGATCAATATTTTGCTAATCTATGTATGTACCCATTTAGATGCGCATACATAACAGATTGCAGGGGCCTCCCTACTTCCAGCGACATCCGGAGATCGTAACAAGTAAGTCAAGACTCCGTAGCGGCCGTGGCCTCCGATTGGACTTTAGCAGTATACTCTAAGTGCGCGACCATAAGATCAGCAACGTCTACCATGGGATATTCAGCCATAAGTTGATCCCACTGCTCCTGGGTGCATGCCATCGGATAGAGATCCGTAAAATCTTCTTCCGACAGCATCGGCAGATTATTATCGGCCCCGTCCGCCACCTCCCGCTGTGCTTTCCGCTGGTCCAGTAAACGCCGAAGCTTGTCGAAAGAGATCTGCGAGTCTGGGGAGGACGCCTCCACGACCACGGCCTCATTTACGCCTACTCCTGGCTCTAAGCACCAGGCCGAGTCATTCTCAGCAGCGTTCCAGATTGGGTCCGATCCCAAAATCATGTCGAAGAAATTTGCTGTATCATAGAATTTTTCTATTCCCGGAAACATGTCCTCGAGAGGCTGGTCAGTCGCAAGGGCAAAGTCAAACTCCTGGGCAATCTCCGCCTCGGGTGGCAGCTCATAGCTCGCGGCCGAGCTAGTCGCCACAAAATGCTTCTTATCAGAGTTCTGTACAAGTTTTTCGTCGGGACTGTCCATGTAAGGGGTTTGTATTTGGTGGTGTGACATTCTGATATGCTGAGTTTTTTTTTTTCTGTGAAACGAGGGAGTTCTGATCCTGCGCAGTGTCCTTTTCGTTTTGTACTGTGATTGCTTCCTTTGACGTAGAGTTGTCGAAAAGAACGTGATCAGGTCGATGTAATTCCAAGTGTGTAATTCGTCTTATCTTGTGACTGTTTTGATCTGACTCATGTGAGGCCAACAATGGGGGAAGGTGAGATGTTTTGTCACAAGTATGTGTGTAAGATGTGTGTTTTTTGCAAGTTTGTTTGTCGCGTATAAGTGAGTGTTCATTTGGCAGTTCGAATAGGCGCGCGCATGTATATATACTTTGATCCAAACAAGTGCGTTATCCGGCCTGTGTGTCCGTCGCGTTCACAAAGGTAGCCTGTGCTCTATTGACAACTCCTGATACAGCCATCATCTACCGCCTCGCCCGCACGCGGCAGCCCATTGTTGCCGCCGAACCATAACCCCACTCCCGCTCCAGCATGCATCATAATAATTCTATGTACCTTTGTTGGCGTGAGAAGCGTTGGAAAAGAGAGGGGTGAGATAATTGCGCTGTTTCTCATCAGCAGGCGCGTGCGAGACCGTGAAGAACAGGGCTATTCGCTTACTACGAACAGAATTTATATCATGAACAACGCACGACCTGAACGGGGTGCCAGGTGGTCATGGGTTATAGAGAAACAAGATAGGCAGATAGGTATATGTGATCCATTTCGCAAAAGTCATTGACTTCTGCTTTGACTTTCCGACTTCCGCCGAGTCTCTATTGACCTGGCTCTCAAACCGTTCTAACCTCCAGCGACAAGTCCGTGATCGTGTTGAACAAGTCAGGGCTCCGTCGCCCCCGAATTGTCTCTTCTACGAAGGATATCATGCCTTGTCTGCGCGAAGATAACCTCGCTAATATCTTCCGACGAGAAGTCAGCCACAAGCTGAGCCCACTGCTCATCGGTGCACTTCAGCGGATACAGATCCGCACATTCTTCTAGTATTAGTTTCGGCATTCTAACACCAGCCGCCAGAGACAACTCCCGATGTGCCGCC
This sequence comes from Claviceps capensis, assembly GCA_018360045.1. Taxonomy (NCBI): domain Eukaryota; kingdom Fungi; phylum Ascomycota; class Sordariomycetes; order Hypocreales; family Clavicipitaceae; genus Claviceps; species Claviceps capensis. Next base: position 8,185 of record SRPN01000319.1, on the reverse strand, counting down.
CGCTGTCTCAAAACATGCAGAACCTTCTCAAAGGTCATATGCGATGCCGCCGCCATCGCCGAGGAGAACGCCTCCGTGGCATTATCTACGCCTATGGATGGGCTCAAGACCCCCTCAGCATCATTTGAGAATGAGTCTAGGCTACGATGTCCAGGCTGCCCGAAGATAATCTCGCCAATGTCTTGGATCGAGAACTCAGCCACAAGCTGATGCCACTGCTCTTGGGTGCAATGTAGCGGATAGAGATCCGCACACTCTGCTGGTGTTAGCTTCGGCACGCTAACACCGGCCGCGGTCGACAATTCCCGGTGTGCCTGCCGGTGTCCCAGGATGTACCGAAGTCGGTCGAAATCGATCTGCGATGCCGCTGTTGCCGCCAAGGAGAACGCTTCCATGGCATTACTCACGACTGCGGGTGGGCTCGGGGCATTCTCTACATCCTCAGTGTCATTTGAAGATGAGTTTGTCTCCATAAACATTTTGACGAAAGTCGCTGCCTCGTCGAATTGGTGGTCCGTCTCTGAAAAAGGCGATCCTTTAGAGTCGTTCTCAGTGGTCTCTTCGATGGGAATGCCTACGGGGCGGGTTTGTGTCAGGTGGTCTGACATTCTCGTAGGCTCTGTTTTCTTTCGTAGCTTGGACCTGAAATTGTATCCGTGAAGCGAGGGGGTTCTATTTCTGTGCTTTGCGTCGTGTATTGTGATTGCACTTCAGCCTTATGTAGAGGATTTGTCGAGTTGATGCGCTCACAAACGCAACTAGGTATTTCAGATGTGTTTTTGTCTTTTCTGACTGTTAAAGCTGTCAGATCTGAGGTCAAAATTGGGTGCGGGCGGGATGTATTATATGTCGCAGTATGTATATAGATTCGTATCATGTATGTATGCGTGTGTGAAAGTGTCCCGTGTACCTGTTCGAATGTGCGAGCATTTCTATACCGCATATTTGATCCCGAATAAAATAATCATTCAACCAGGCTGTGTGTCCATCGTGTTCACGGTATCATTGCTCTGTTGACAACTTTGATGCAACATCCACCGTCTCGACCACATATGGCAGCTACTCATCGCGGCCTGTCCAGACTCTGGAAAGCCTCGCGCAAGCTAAGTTCTAACCACATTCGCAAATACCGTTCATCATGTACCATTAAATATTTGACCTTGCCAGCGTGAGAAGCAGTTCAAAAGAAAGAGGGTTTTTTTTTTCGAGTTCGAGAACCTGCGTATAAAGTAGGTGCGCCATATCGAATCGTTTGGCTGAAGGACGGTGTCCGTGTAAGAGGAGCAACAGAAGGGAAAACGTTAGAGACACGCCGCTTGCCTGTCATCTTGCTGGTATCCGGTTGCACACCGTGGGAGACACGGGGCAAGTAGGAAATATATGAGAGAGAACACCTTCGTGGCATCGTTCATTTGGCTCAAGTGAGGCATATCTTCCCCCATCACTGGAATCACCCTTGTCGTCGAACAGCCAGCTAAAACAGAATATTGCAACGCACTTGCACAGTGGTTCCCAGATTCCTCCGTTCGCTTCCAGGAAGCAAGATATCGAGGGCGATAGTTGGCCACAAAGCCGCATTATGCCTGTTCGTTCCTCTTTGTTGCTATGGCGGTCATGAAGGGCTTGATACCTGCGCTGATACATGAAACATCAATGCCCCTCGCGGACACTCCCAGCGCACACGGCGGAGACAATGCTGGGCTTACGGATGGTCCACATCGCAATCCGTGCAGATACGGACGCATCGCATTACAGCGGCAATGTTAGTCGCATGGTTTCTCTCCCTATTCTTGTCGAGTATGCCATGTTATGTATGGTGTCAGAGTAGGGTTTTTCCCCAATTGGCCTACAAGGAACATACCCCAAAAGACCCAGCGAAGGTTTGCGATGGAAGAAGTCCTCCTAGCGGAGTCGGGAAGAAACTATGGCTCATCACCTCCCGTCTGACTTTCCTGATTTCTAATGACCTGGCCTTCAACATATCTCAACTGCCAGTGACAAGTACATCCTCGTGATAAACGAGTCAGTGCTCCCCGTCAACTTGGGCACGCTCCTGCATTCTCTCCTGATAATCGCCCAGGAACTTCTCCGGGTAATCAGCAATGATATGATCCCACTCTTCGCAGGTGCATGTAACCCAGGAGAAGCAGTGGGCGAAAGCACCCGCAGTTGACTCGTTTCTAACGGATCTCCCATGACCGTTAGAAACATGCCCGTGAACCATCGCGCCCATCACCAGCATCACCCTTGCAGTCGCAAAGCCAGCCACGCCAGAACATCGGCAACTCCGTCGCACGGACTTTTCCTGAGTCCTCTTCTGTTTGCCTCGAGGGAGCAGGAGATTAGGGGGCGATGGCTGATCACATAAACATCATGCCCGTTCATTTCTCTTCGTTGCTGTGACGGGAACCTCCCGTGCCAGGCGCTGAGCATGAGGCTTGGTGCCTGGACCTCTCGGTGCAACCCGCGGATAGAGTCGAGGGCAAACCATCTTGATAAAAGGACGACGACCCGTCCCGTTTCAAGAGATCATGCGCAGAGCTTCATCCACGTGTGATCCAATTAGGCACTCGAAAACTTTCTGTACGTCGCATTCTCCAGTTTGAGTCACTCCACAAGGTGACAAGGTGTTGTTCAAAAGGCCAAGTTTGCGGAGTGTGCGAAGAAGTCCCCTGGCAATGACTAGAAGTGCGTGATTCTGGTTCTGACCACCTAAGGTACTCCGTATACCTATCATCTGTACTCTGTACTCTTTTTCCGATGTGTACAGGCACCTACCTAGGAGTTAGGTACATAGTTGTGGTCGGGTATCCCTAATCTTAGCTGTAACGTTTTAAAGCTGTAAGATCGATGCCAATCAAAAAATGGGATGTCGCTGAACTCAGCTAGCGTAGCTCTGTTGCCCACATTCCCTTCAAACAATGTCACGAAACTGCGATTTATTGCTTCATCATCGGGGTATCTGGTTTGTGACCGCAACACCGGGTTTAAAGGCACGAAGTGTTTGCTTCGTTGGGCTCCTGATTAGTTCTGCATCTACGCACAGAGAAACCACGTAGGGCATGAGCAGCAACACACAGAGACACACAATTTTGACCCGAAGACTTCCTTCTGTGCCTAAAAATGATTAGCTCTCAAACTTGCGGTCTCGTGCACTTGCATTCGAATAGCAGTATCTGCTTTTGCTGCCCTTGAAATATGTATCAAGGTACGAAACGGGCAGTCGATAAGCCGAGTACTACTCCGACGAACGCGCGTAGACACAGAGCGTCTTCGAGCGCCATGATCACAACCAATTTTGACCACGGCGCAGCCCTTGACGAGTATGATGGAGGTGAAACCAAAGATTTGCCTGCCTCTCTTAGCGCAGTTTGCCACTCTCACCGAGCTTTTTGCCTTCCTACAGCAATGGGAACTCCATAATTGAATGGCTTTTCCCAAGACCGCTTCGAGAAATTATCGCATAATTGGCGGACAGCTCACCGCAGCAGCGTAGGTATGTCAAAATTGAGTCTAACCATTCGGCCAAGTACCTACCCAACACAGTAGATTCCTTTTCTGACACTACACGTCCCATCAAGACGCATTTTGAGGGTTAGTTAGGGAATTAGGTGTTAGCTAATGGAATTTGCAATGGGACGTGTGGCAGCTGGCGATGGACACTACTGCGTTGGGTGGTAATAGTTAGACTCAATCTTGACGTACGCTGCGGTGAGCTGTGCGCCAATCATGCGATAATTTCTCGAAGCGGTCTTTGGAAAAGCCATTCCATTCTGGAGGTTCCATTGCTGTAGGAAGGCAAAAAGCTCGGTGAGAGTGTCAAACTGCCCAGAGAGAGGCAGGCAAATCTTTGATTTAACTTCCATCATACTCGTCAAGGGCTGCGGGGTGGTGAATAATCAGAGTATTCGCGAGAAGCTTAGAACAGGGATTAAAACATCATGATAAAGATGTTGAAGAAGAGAGAGGGATCAATTTGATTAGATTTCAATTGTTACTGATGATATGGCGATAAGGTGATGTTGATGATGTTGATTGAAAGAGTAAGAACTTCTGCTCGAGAGGGTGAGGGATTACCCAAGGTACGTAGAGGCTGACCAATAGGTACCATATCAAAAGGCCCACTATTACGGCTACGAATATGCGCACCCCACTCGTACAGCTGTGAAAGGTTACGGCTTAGATTAGGGATTACCCGTTGTGGTCTGTGAATGCACTCCGTACCAGGGGATGCGGCCCCCGGAAAGCGCCGTGCCAGAACTGTCGGTCCTTGCTCCGCTTTCAGCCAGCTGCCCTATCACGTCGCAGCTCTGTTATTTGTCATCGCTCTCTCACATTTTTCTTGTTACAGTTGTTGCTACTTGTTGAGACACCTTTTGTGATCGAGGGACGCTTTCTGTGGAGTTGTCGTGTCAGTCTGGATTTGCAGGTTTCTCTTGCTGTTCTTTAGTTACATTCCGTTCTCTTCATTTCCTAGGCATCTGGAGAGGTCGCATGAGACATCCAAAGTTCAACACAAGGGATATCAGTTTGGGCATTTGGTCAAAAGGGTTGAGGGAGCCCACTGAGGACAGAGGGAGGAGGAAAAAGAAGGTAGTTGGGGGTTTTGTCGTGTTTTGAGGACTTAGTTCCTGTCGTGAGGATAGTGATTGAGGATCGTTCTATCTTCCCAATTTTAGTCCGGTAGATCCTGTCATATCTATCAGTCATTCTTCTCTTGTCCTTTCTCAGTCAGCGGAGATCCCATTCTTCGTCTGTCTGGACACCCCTTTGACCTTTGTCCGAGTTTCCACCCTTTTCGGCCTTCCGACCTCCGAGTTTCACTGCCCCCGGGGGAAGTTATGCCGTGCTCCCTTTCGTTGACTTATTCTCTCCGTTTTCTCCTGGACCCTATCTCCTTCCAATTTCCCATCCGACCCCTCTGTCCCGACTTCCCGACTCCCGAGTCCCGAATCCGACGCTCCTGAACTTATCGTCATCCCGCTAGCACATCCGACTAAAGGAAGGCATGCACCAAGTGCGCCATTACGAAGACACGTAACCACTTCGTCGCCTGCCGTGCCAAAGACGCTTACCGGGGGAAAGATACTGCTCAACTTGACACCTCCAGTGCCGATGGTATAACAATCATCTAGAGCTAACCATTCAGGACATAGCGATATCACGATCGACGAGGATGTTCTCAGTCATTCGCCCGACGACGGCGATGTGAACGCCGAACTTCAGAGGGAAGAAGTCGAACCAGTCGATCTTGAGGATCTGATCGCCGAAATTGATCCTCCGCCGTAGCCAAGGTGAGCCGAACCCGGCTTCCGATATTGCCGCCGCCACCGGGCCTCAAGGCCTTCATATGCCGTCCTTTTGAAACACACCCATTTCCGATCTCGGTGTGAAGACGCCGATCTTATAACTAGCATACCCATCTCTGTATCTCTGGGGAAAAGATGACTTCGCGACGAGCGCTTTGGCCTCGGGACCGTCGGAGTTGATGCCATCACGGAATTCATGAACCATGAGTCTTACGAAATTGTCCTTTTTGAAGAAGTAGCTGCTTCGATTCGCAGCCTGCGTGCGTTGCGCATCAACATGTTGAAACGCGCGTAACGCCACATAGGATGGCGTGCAAAGCGCCCATGGGCAAACTGAAGCATATGCTGCACGTAGGGTTTGATTGGCCATGATTTGAGGCGAGGTGACGTCGTTGTGTCGGGCCTCGGGGGAAGATAATTGTTGAATTAGAGAGGCTATGCACAAAAGGGGGGGGGGGGATCTAGCGACTTAGTTTTCTGCAGTGGCTACACTAAAATACTATGTCACTTATTTTAAAGCGGTGGAATTATACAAAATGGGCGGTGGAATAATCCCAACTCTACATATTCTGCTTCTCTAGACTAGACTAGAAGAGCATGGCGTCAATTCCTCCTGTCGGAGTCTTTTGCTGGCTTCTATATTGCCTTGGCCCTCAAACCATCTTGACCTCCAGCGACAAGTACCTGACCGTGATGAACGAGGCAATCCTCTACGGCAGTCTCGACATCCTCCTCATCTCCCTATTCAATTATGCGCCACAAGTGTTCTTTTGGGAAGTCAACTTCAAGCTGCCACCACTGCTCGAAGGAGCATAAAATGGACAAGCGGGGGACAGGCCAAACACTTTTCACTACAGTGGCCACTTCAACTATGTCGGAGGCATCCTCCTGGTGCAACGCCGGCTGCCCTTGCCGGCGTTCCAGGAAACCCCGAAACTGCTCGAGCGTGACCTCAACGACCTGAGGGGTCGTCGTCACTTCTGCCGATTCAGATTGTGGCGGCGCCATGGCAATGCAGAGCTCCGTGTTTCCCACGAAGATTCTGCGTGTATCTGAGAAACTGAACCGGAGTGGCACCGGGAGCCTGTCAAGGCCACGAGCAGTGCTATCCGGGGGAGAGTCCCTGCCGATGTTGTTGCGTGGCTGAGAGTGCCCGTTCATGCCATTGCCGGTATCGTTCACGGAGTGGTTCGCCATTGTGCTTTTGTCTTGGGTGAGCTTGGCTTTCTCGTAGGCTCTGTCTTTGGGTTCTTGGACTGTGTATTGCATCGGTTGCAACTGTGTTTACACTTTTGCCGTAGACTCTAAAGTAAGGCTTTAGATTTGTATGATCTGTCGAGTTGGTTCGAAAACGTGGCCAGGTGTTGTGTTTTTGAAAGGGGGTCTGTTGTCCTCTTTTATGACGCCTTTGGAACTTCTCTGATCTGAGGTCAAGGATGAGGGAAGGCGGGACGATATATATAACTGTAAGTCTGACTGTAATTGCGTATGCTTGTAAGTAGGTGTATGTCTGTTCATTTAGAACGCGTATCTGTTCGCCGTTCAAAGGTGCGCCATCGCTACACCTTGCACTTCTGCCATCCTATCGAGCAGGCCATCCAGGTTGCGTCTACGTCGCGTTTACAGCACCAACACTCTCGGTTCATATTGAGTTGCGTGTTTTGCGTCCACGACCGCATATGGTAAGCCCAACACCGTTCGGTGGTGGACTCTGGACGTCCTTGTGCAAGTGAACAACGGTCGAGATAATCAATGGTGTAAGAACACCAGAGACACGCCGCTTGTCGTTCACCTTGGCATTTTTTTCCCGCCACGTACAAGCTGTGAGATAATGAACAACTAGAACAGAGCAGAGGTAGGAGTACCTCTGTCTCATTATCCATCTGATCTTGTTGTAGGCTCTTGTTCCCCTTCTCCTACAATGCTGGTCTCCGTGAACCATCGCGCTCACTGTCATCACCAGCATTACCCTTGCAGCCGCAAAGTCAGCCAAGCCAGAACATCGGCAACTCCATCGCACGGACTTTCCTTAAGTATTTTGTTCGCTTCGAGGGAAAAAAAGACCAGGGAGCGATGACTGAGTGGCAGTGAGCACAGGAACATCGTGCCTGTTCGTTCTTCGTCGCTGTGATGGGAACCTCCCGTGAAAGGCGCTGATCATGAGGCTTGGAACCTGGACGCTCTCGGCGCACCCCGTGGACAGAGTAGATGTCAAACCGTCTCGATGAAAGGAGACGACCCGTCCCGTTTCACTAGGTAGATCGTGCGCAAAGTCTCATCCATGTGGGGTCCAAATACTAGATAGGTAATTTACTCGACAACTTTCTGAACGTCACATCCACCAGTTTGAGCCGCTCCACAAGGTGTTCAAAGGGCCAAGTTTGCGGAGGATGTGAAGAAGTCCCCTGGCAATGACTTGAAGTAAGTACCTAGTCTTGGTTCTGACCATCTATACTGCATTCCTTTTGTGTTATCAAATCCCTGGACGCCCGTGCAGATACTCCATTGGCGGACAAAATCTGTTCGACGTCTTCCACCGAGGTTGGAGCCTTACTGCCTCCGCCACCCCGTGCAGGTTGTTTCTGTCATGATTCGCAAAGTCTGCAGAGCCGTGGTGATCTTCGTATTCGGGTGTCGGTCGATGAGTTTGGAGTCTCAATTGTCGATCGTGGTTCGTGAGTCGCTTCAGAGGATGGGTCTTGTGATTTGCAAACTAATAAAGCTGGTGCCTCCTCTATCAAATTTGCGCTTACGGGCATGTTCACCCCCGAGTTTGCACTCTACGATAAAATGCAGTGACGCGAAGCTGTGCCAGTGCGCGCCAAAAATAGGCAAAACTGAAGGGGGGTCTGCGACGCAAGTCACGTGGTCTTGTG
>SRPN01000318.1:0-27893 GCA_018360045.1 Claviceps capensis | reverse complement strand
GGGCTTAGCGCGGGAGTCCCGTCCCCCAGATTGGGCTTAGCGCGGGAGTCCCGTCAAGTATCGGGGTCAAGTCCCACAGTCCCACGAGTAATGCGGGACGTCCCAAACCCGTCCCAGTCCCTTGGTCCCGTCCCGGCTCGGAACACTGAATTAGCAGTGCATATGTAGTTTGGGTCGGTAAATCGTTTTACACAGCAAAAGCTTGAAGCACGCTTCATGAATCATGTATCTGTGGACCGTGAACTGAGACAGCAGAAGCCTGCTGCTAAGCGGCTCCTGACCGGTGGCGAGGGTCTTTGCAAGAAGATGACTGGCACAGAATACTGTAAGTAGCGATAGCAGCGCATATGGTGCAGGTTAGTAAACCATTCAAGACACGAAGCAGTGAGCACTAAGTACCTGGTAGGTTTCAGAAGTTCTGCCACGACTCATCAGGGATCTTCCACACCGGCAGGGAGCTGAGTCTGCTGAGACAGCGGGAGCCCGGCAGGACCGCCGGATTATACTCAAGGATGATAGTAGCTGTTGCTAAATGTCGATCAAGAATTTAAGCATCTGCTTGCATGGACTGAATTTTGAAAACAACAAGTCAAAGAACCAAAACGTTTCAAATCCTGATACCAACGAACCACGGGTGCGGCCTACGAATGGCCTGTATTATAGCAGAGTTAGGGTTATGTACATATAGCACAGGCATGCCATCCGAGGGCAACCAACGAATGTTTTTTTTTTTTGGAGGAAACCCTGAGAGGCTGAGCCGCCTTCATACATACATAATTCATTCACTCACCTTCGCACATTACGGAGTATAATCCGGCGGCCCTGCCATCCTTGTCATGAACCCTGATGAGACTTAGAATTCAATTGCCATGGATTGTCATGGAATCCTTCTTGCCTTTTCCCCCGGGTCCCGTCGTGTTGAGACAATCCGCATGTCCCGGATTATGGGAGGGTCCGTCGGTCGGTATATGTACTCTGTATTGTATGTAATATCACAAACCGTTTTGTCAACCGCACCCCCTGCTTCAGCATATGCCATTCGCGACAAAGGTTTAACACCTGACACCACTTGGCACTGGGGAAGGTGGCATCTCGGAAATGCCAAATTTTCTGTCAGGATTTCCAGAGACCCACAGCCCCTGCTTCATGGATCATGGATGGATGATGAAACCTAGGCGCGACTTCAGACTTGGAGTGCATGGAGACTCGGAGAGTGACCAGAGATTTTATGGAATGTACACGTCTTTCCTCGTGGTTTCCAATGTTGGTGCAGCGTCCACAGCTTCTAACATGTAACATGGATGGAACTATAGTCTATGACCGACTCATCAGCGCAAGCCACTGAACCGCAACTTCAAAGAGTTGACGGAAAGAGTTGACGGAAACAGTAGGTAGGAAATCTGCCATCTCATACCTAGCTCTTTGTCTCTGAGGCAATTGCCTACCATCATCCAATCATGGACTAATTATGCAGTAAAATTATGTATGTATGTTCATATGAACCGTGAACGTACTCTTCATTGATGATTGACTTGGAGACGCAAGTTGGCTTCCATTCCAGATCGCACTTGACGAGCTGCGATCTCGATTCCCAGGTGACAGAATAAAGGGCTTCGTCCCCTCGAGCCCCTTTCCTGTTCACTTTTAGATAGACAAGATAAGACGAAAATGACCAACTGAGAACCTACGATATCGTGTGATCGATACTTGCATTGCATACCTATGCTTGCTTTCTTTGCTTTCTCTTTGCAAATCCAACAATCTCAAAGGTACATACATACATATATACATATATACATACATAGATCCGACGAATCGAATAATCTAGGAGTAAGTCCACCCCACCCCCGTACGAGGTCTTCGCAAGCTAACTTCGGTATGTAATACGTACGTAGAAGTGCTGCATCCGTTCGCTTGCACTCCTTGTTGCGAAAAAAAAATTAAAAAAAATTCATACGGTCAAGGCAAGGTAGGCGCCTTTTCCGCTCAGAACGAGTTGTCGGTAGAGAAGGTTCGCAGGGTCATTCGGACAAGTCTGGAGCAAAAAGTGCAACGCTCCCCATCTGGCTCTTCCCCCGTTGTTGTGCAAATACCTCGGTAGATTCCCGCTACGTGACTGTCCGGGGTCCCTCGTGCTGTTCTTTGAACAAAATCATTCACCGAGAAAAAAAAACATGTACCAAAAGGTCTTGCTCATCACGCCACCACAACGAATCACTCACATCCGGCGGTCCATAGATTCAGATCTACCAAGCGAAGAAATGCCCCAGTGAGAAGAAAGCAGTAGGTAACGGAAGAAAAGTAAAACATGATATATGCTTATCCACGCTATGCGTATGCCAACGCCGACACCCCAAAAAAATACCCTTTGAAACATTCTAATAAACAAGAACTCCATGCCATGAATATGCCATCCCAGAATACGCCCGTCAATCATCTTCATACGCCCCGTAATGCCATCTCTTGCCATTCTCCTCCACCCACCACCGCGCTACAAAGGCACCCTCTTCCGCCCACTTGGCAATCTCAACCCCATGAGCCCCCTCCACCTTGAGCATAAAGGCCCTAAAATCAAAGGCCTGCAGAGGGGCCTTCTCCTCAGGATCCAATTCGAGGTTCACGAAGCTCCACTCGCTATTGTCGACGACGGGAACAACGAGATGTAGATGGGGTTGACGGGCGTCGCGTACGCTAATCATGGACCGGCCGGGGTTGATGACAGTGAATTGCCAGTGGCCTTGGCCGGTGGTTGGGGATGTCTTGAGCAGGTTGCGGATCAAGGATTGGCCTTCGTAGTTGCTCGCCATGAGGCTTTTGGCGAGGCTGCCGTGCGGCGGGGCTAGGCTGCCGGTTTCGATGAGCAGGTCTAGGAGGGTGGGGAGGATTGAGAGGGAGGTGACGGCGTCATCGACGTGGAGGACAGGGAGTTTCGGGTGGGAGAGGACGAGGGGAACGTGGAGGTTGCCGACATTGGGGTTGTAGTAGGCGGAGTTCAAGTCGTTTTCTGGCATCGACAGGCCATGGTCTCCCACCATGACGACGAGGGTTTCGTTCGCGACACCCTGGTCGTCTAGGACGGCGAGCACCTTGCCCAGCCACTTGTCCTCGAAGCCAATGGTGTTGAGGTACTTGGAGAGGTCCTCCATAGCGCCGTCGTTGGCCATGGCGACATATGTCTCTTCTTCGGGCAAGCCAAAGGGGTGGTGGCTGGTGCTGGTGAGGTGTGTGAGGAAGACGCGCTCCTGCCTTTCCTTGGCCAACACGAATGCATCCCGTAAATAATCCTCGAGCGGTGTTTCTGGAATGCTAAAGTAGTTGACTTCGGGCAGGTCCGCCACGCCGTGACTGGGGGTTTGGTCTTGCTTGCCCTGGAGATACTCTTTAGTAAGCATGTTTCCCTCTAGATAGCCCATGTATTCCATTAGCACTTTTTGGTGGTCGAACTCCATGGTGGCTGACTGCATGAACAGGCTCTGCCACTTGTCCGAAATAAAATCGAAGCCGCCATGCTTTGCCGCTTCTCCCTTGATGTCTTCGTGCGACACGTCGATGTGGTTCATGGCATCAAAGACGTGGGGCAAACAGGGGGTCGGCAGCTCATGGACATATTCGAGATTCCAATCGGCGATTAGCGGTGACGATCCGCAGAGTGTTCCCACCATACTCTTGAGCGTGTACGTAGATGGCGTGTATGCATTGTTGAAGTTGATGCCTCCCCGTCGCTTGCCGGTTCTGGCCCGTCCTTCGGCATCGGGGAAGCTGTCATTGTAGTCGCCAGTGATGTAGTTTGCATTTGGCGTCAGCAAGCGCAGCTTCTCCTCCACTTCGTCCGGCAACTTCTGGTCCTCGTATGTTTTCAAAAGTTTGCGCCGGATAAGCCCGTCCTTTCTGATGGGAAACACGTCTTTCCTCGTGCTTTCCAAAATAACCACGACAACGTGGCGAATAGGCACGTCGGCCAATGTGTTGGCAAGGCTGGCGAGAATGTTCTCCTTGGCGTTGGATATCCTCAAGGGATCGTCAGCTGCGCTATACTGACGTTGAGAGATGTAGTGCTGCCAAAAGTCCATATTCTGTGCCAAAGCCCACGAAATCTCGGCGGGGGACGAGACGTTGTGGACCGCTGTCTTGTTATCCCACGTATATCCAATGCCAGAGTCGTACACGGGGGCCAGGTGTTTGAGTAGAGGCGACGAATCGGCAAAGTCGACAAACGGCAAGAGTGCCGAGGTCCAGGACATGAAGACTAGAGAGCTTTCGTGGGGTCGGATGAAGAAGCAAATCACCTGGCCGACCAAGGCACAGCCAATGAACAAGTACGTAAGCGGCTTGATCCATTGCCGAAGAGAGTAGCTTGATGCCATCTCTGACTTTTCCGCAGAGTTGCTGAACAGCGACTCCTCGTCACTGTAGTAGTCGACCGCCTTATGCACGTGTTCAGACTCGTGCTGTAGGATCTGGCCGTAGGCGACTTTGTGGAGGGCAAGACGATTGACCAGGGAGATCCTTCGCAGGATAGCGGCTATGGGCCACTTGACTAGATTGCTGCCGAAGCCAAATAGCGCAAAAACTAAATCTTGCAACAGAAAGCTCGCTGCCAAACCACCAAAGGCAACCAGCATGAAGGAGAATGTGCCGGACATAAACATGGACCACGAGGAGGCATCACCGGCCAGGGCAATGTTGCGCCAATGGATTTCCGATCCCGATACAATGAAAAATGAAACATGAACGGCACCGAGGGCGATGACAAAGGCCAGGAGAACGCTCGCGGCAAATGTGGCCAGTATCCGGACAGGGCGCACAGCAGCAAAAACCCAGCTGTCGACCAACAGACGGATGAAGACGAGCAGGAACATATCCTGAGCAAAGAACGAATAGCCCCAGCGCAGCAGATGCACCCTCGACAGCGCAGTGACGTGAGTATGGATGTGTACAGCTTTGGCAGCCAACACTGACACCACGGCCAGCGCAAATGCAAACCGTCGATTGGTGACGCGGGCAGCCATGTTGGCCGCGGCTCTCGGGCCTGCCATCCAACCGACTATCGCTTGCGCATCCCTTCTCACATTTGACCAGCCATTACGATGTTCAGGGGAAAGATCACGGCGCTGGGCTGAGATCATGACGCAGCGCAACCGGGTTCGAGTCGTTCAGTGCCAGGATGGGCAGTCGGGTTTCCGCCCCGAGCGACGGTCGAGTAGAGATCGAGATTCGATGCGGAAGAGAAAGTCGAGTCGTGATTCGAGCCGCCGTCTTGGGCATTGGTGAAGAAGGGACCTACGGGTGTGTCGTCGGGATAGACATGGCCCGGTCGCAGGCAGACTAGCAGAAGGATTTATGATTCTTTAGGGGGTAAAGGGACGAGATGAAGAGAGAAAGAGAAGAAGAAGAAAGTGTCGTGACGCAAGAGCAGAGGAGCGAGGCAGGGACCGTTTATGGGCCTGGCAAAACGCTGCTCCACGCGGAGTGTCTGAAACGATCGACAGCTGCCGAGTGGAACATGATCCCCGCCTCAAAGATTAAGACAAAAGGCGTGCGGTGGAAGATGGCTCGTGGTGGTGTCTGGGGTGCCTGGCGCCCATTATTCGGTACATATACATACGGAGTAAGCAGACAATGTGTGTGCGCGATGGATGACTGGAGGAACATGACTCCATGAGGCAGACAAGGCGTTTCTGGCGAGTCTGGCTCCGCGGAGGGCTAAATCTTATTCGTACATGCATACGGAGTACCTAGGCCGAGGCAAATGGTAGGCCAAGCCAGGGAAAGTATGTCGAAAGTCTGAGGGCGGATTGAGCCGCCCAGTCCGCGTGAGACCTGACGCTGCGCGATGCATTTGGTGGTGAGGGACAAAGCCAGGGCAGGGGAAAAGGGGGAGAAGTCCAAAAGAAGCTATGGGAGCCAAATTGGGACGGGGCCAATCTGCAGCCGTTGTGCCATGCCAAGCTGACGTCTTCCTTCGTGCTCATGTACTCCGTAAAGCCTCATTGGTGCACAGCTTCATTCGTGACACAGCCTCGTGAGTCGTCAGCCTGTCGTCCGCTGTCTCCGCCCCACTCCGCTGTACAAGGTATCACATGTACTTCGTACTCCGTACCTACATGCATCGTCGCATCCGGGATCTCACGCGAGGGGAGCACGCGACAACCCGCCAATTGGCATGGCTCCTTCCTTCCTCTGCAGGCAACATTGAACAGGCACAACGCCCCCGCAGAGGAGGACCCTGGATAAAATTGGGCTGCATCCTTCTCTTTGTCCCTGATTATCTATCCCTCTTTGTCCCCTCCTCAGGGTGTAGGTACTAATGTACTCCGTATACTCCGTACACCCCTCCATAAAAACAACGCAAACCGCCTTTTGGCTACAATACCACACGGTACATAACCTTCACTTACACACAGTCAGGCCAATCTAGCATCTCAATTTAGCATCCCAGAGATGCGAAATTGAGTAGAGTCAATAAAGAGTCGAGTTTGACTTTTGACGATTTAATTAGTGTAGTAGGCCAGTACTTGATGTACCAGCCGTTGGGGTCCATTACCGCGGTGCGCCCAATGAAGACGGCGAGGCAAATACATGAGTTCAAGCCCATTAACTACATAATTCCATCTCGGATGCACCCCGCACACCTTTCGCAGCCTTCTGGAGATGATTCAACGTGGCCTTGTACTTTGTCATAGGTATATGTGCCATATTCGGACCATTTCCATATACGCCCTTTCAAAGGGTCACATGGCGACCGGTTCAAAGGACCTACCCCTAGCGCCTTGAGTTCAAGTCTGACACCTTTTGCCGTGTGAACCGGCGCCCTGTGATGTCTGCATGAAGATATTTTCACTATAGAGCATTATCGGGAGGTATCCTTTGACTTGATCACAATAAGCGACGCCGGTTGCGCCGCCTCTCTTTGAGCCGGCCCTTGTGGTCTCCTGGGAGGACGACGAGGAGAAACCTTGAATCAATGTAGTAGATTCCGGCCCACAACGAGAACTTTCAACTACCTACTAATGGGTGTGCCTCGTCCGACTTTGGTGTCTATTCGACCGCGATGACTTTTGAACTTGGAACGAGCTCATCAAACGTTTCATCCATTGAGGTCCGAATCATCGTAGATACAAGTTGAGGAGACGATTCTGACATCCCAGACGCCAAGCTCACATCTGAGCCTGTCCATGAAACGCGGCAATTCCTAGTTTGCGGCATGTCACAATACTCGAGAGTCGAGCGCGAGTTGGAGCCTTTTTCTTAAACAAGTGGGCGTTGCCCGGCTGGCTCTGCGATTCATGATGCCATAGTGCCACTTTGCCTTGAGGTGCCGTCCAAATCTCTGCATAGAAACACGAGGCGCGCGGGGCCTCTCCGGACGTGTCGAAAGGATCTTTCTTGACTTATGTATGTCTAAAGGTGTGGTAAAGGATGTTTTGTCAGTTTGGGCGGAAGCTCTCGCCCTTGAGGGGAGATGCCCTGAGCTTGGTGAATCAACTGTTTGAGGTCTTTCTCCAACTTTTGGCAGGTCCGCGACTTCACAGGTCAGGTTCCTTAGGTAGGTGCATTATACATGACACATGTGATATGTACCTCAGACAAACCCTAACTCCGGACAAGGTCACGATTTGTTGGTCTCGAATCGAGTCCCGCGGCTCGCCCGACGCCAGTGTTGAAGTTCGAAGCCGCAGGCCCGCAGCAGGGGCATGGCGTCATTTTTTGGGGGTGGAGGATCAGGATGAGCATTGAGAGTCCAGGATGAGAAAGCAAGTGCAAATGCGGTATGTAATTTGCTCTAAAGGTAACAACAGCGTGCAATTGCCGTACAATTACCGCGGCGCTTTGCCTCGCTTGCGTGGATTACCCCAACCTCGTCTGATGTCGACGATAAGGTTACCACCGTGACGCCACAATCGAGATGTTCAATTTGACACATCGACACCAGTTGTCGGCTATTATTAGAAAGAGTAAGTTACTATTATACATGTACATATATCTGAGAGCCACATTCGGAAAGGAAAAAATGAAATTGAAATCTACATGCGCGCCAATTCCTTCAACTACTTACTACACACAGTACCTATGACACAAGTGAAACCTCAACATACGAGTCTGCAAACCGAAACTCTAACATGACATAAAAACAACAGTGCAACAGAATACATAGTCCAAACAAGTGCCCGACACCAATAAAACCGTGCATCACTGTCAAGCCCATATGACCGTCTGTCCGATCCAGTCCATTTACATGAGGTACGTAGTACGTACCACAGTCCACGCACAACACGAACAACAACGTAGGCCATCTCCATCTCCTCACCCAAGCATTCCCCATCCAGCCAAAGCTAACTTCCACCCACCGCTGCCTGTATCATCGCTTCACGCTCGCATCATCCATACCTCATGTTAATCGCCTCCTCCACCACCACCACCGCCATCTCCTCCTCCGCCGCCTCCATCCCCACACCCACCACCATCACCACCGCCCCATCCGCTCCCTCCCCCGCCCCCGCCGTCATATCCCCCGCGACCCCAACGGCGCCGTCGCGGTCTCTGGCGCACAAAGTTTACGACCACGGGACGAGGAGCGTAGTTCTCTTGGGTTTGTCGCGCGGGGTATTGGCGTCGCTCGCCGAAGCACAGCGTGGGGAAACACATCGGGAGTGTTGTGCTGTGTTGCGATTCAGCTTGCGTGTTTCTTCATATGCGACTTGTTGAGAAGAGAGGCTATTGTGTTTTTCTTTGCGGATTGCAAAGTGGAAAAAAGAATGAAAGTTTGAGACAGGATGGATGCCTGACTGGATGATTTTGTGAATTATCTGCGTCTCTTGAGTCTTGATTGTGTGCCTTCCTGAGTCCTCTGTTTTCTTGTGCGTACAGGAAGGCACTTTAAGTACTAGTTCTGAGTATGCCGTCACTCACGTAGGTATACCTACTGTCTGCCTCACCTCGTGGCTTGGTACTGGGGAGTCGGGACCATTATGCTCAAGAGTCCAAGTTCGGTGAGGCTGAATGGCGCTCTCACGAACGATATCTATTTCTTTCGGGGGGTCGTACAGTTGTCCCGCATCGTGTTTGCATAGACCATCTGGTGGCGCAGGGTGGCGCGAATATCAAGTGACGCGCACCACTAAGACGAGGCTGACAGTCTATCAATCTACCTACCTAGGTAGTGAATCTGCCATGTGTGCGCTGTCGAATCCGTCATCTGTTCATGATTGGTTATGGTCGTCTCAGCTGGTTCCCTGAAGGCTGGGGGTTCGGACGAAGAAGAAACGTGTCGCGGCAACGCGAGCTGAGTTTAGGCATCAAGGTATGTAACCACTAGCTAGCTATGTGAAGTGGTCTTGGCTGGCTAATAAACTGCACACGTGTAACATGGCTAGGGAATGGACGAAATTGATGAAGCGCGTCGCGACTATTGTGGCATGTGCACATTGTTGGAGATTGAAGAAGTGGCTATGATGTGCAGCTGCTACGATCTACCTAGATGGCAGCAAATATAAGAGAATGAAAAACATCTATACAGATTCAATCCAAGGTATCCATCGAGACCACTTGCTGTTCAAAAGCCGAAGCTGAAGTCACGTACATGGACATGGATGTCAGCATTCCTGCCAGACCCGACCGCACATGCCATGCTGCTCTTCAACTTGCCGGCCGGCTTTTGAGCAGAAACGTCCTCATGCACTCCTACCCATCCAATCCTTCCATATCGCCCAATCTCTGGGCTTTGTGCTCTAAGAAGCAACATTTGCACAACTCAATACAGACCACATAAGCAATGTACACAGAGTTACCCCCTACCCCGAACCATGAACCTCGGCATGAACCTCAGCGCCACACATCAGACAAAGTCCCGCTACTACCGCACCCAGCCGACGAAGTGGCCCTCAGATTCTCCCCCCGAAGCCAAACGATACTCCCACTCAAAGTCTTCTTCACGTACTTGTACTCAAAATCTACCCCCGCAAGAAGCTGCACCCGTCCCGACCACACTGGGTTCTCGGCCGTATATCCCGCCGCGCTCAGCGGAATGGCATTACCAGGAGACCAGTTTCTAAGCTCGTCGCCCGAGCCAGTAAGGTAGATGCTCTCCCCAAACAGGGTCTGGACCTTGATATTGAAAGTCATGGTTGAGCCGCACGACGGTGGCGATGGTGGTGGTGGTGGTGGTGGTGGTGGTGCCGCAGGAGAGCAATTCCTCGGCACCGCGTGAGAAGACGAATCGCCCCAAGAAGGGCCAGCAATACCAGATCGGCGCGTCGCCGTGCTGAGAAACGAGGCATATGACCAAGTCAAATCAGCAGCTGAGCGCGGAACACCCGACTCTTTATCGAATTGTTCAGCGAGGGCCCCCTCGCGGGGCGTATATCGCTGCACTATGGCGAGAAAGCCGTCCGCGTACGTGGACACGGCCGCAACGATGGTCGAAAACGTTACGGACCCCTTTTCGTACGTGCCTATAGCGACAGAAGGCACAAGATCGCGGAAGAAGCCAAGCGAGACGTCGTCGATGGAGAGAGAGCCAATCCTGTTCCACTGATACACCGCATCGTATAGTTGTTCCGCTGCGGCAAGCGTCGTCA
This sequence comes from Claviceps capensis, assembly GCA_018360045.1. Lineage (NCBI taxonomy): Eukaryota > Fungi > Ascomycota > Sordariomycetes > Hypocreales > Clavicipitaceae > Claviceps > Claviceps capensis. The sequence continues at coordinate 17,316 of SRPN01000318.1, read as the reverse complement.
AGTACCACGGGTTTCCATTCTGATAGACATCCTCAGCGTAGCGACCCACGGCGGCTGCCTTACCGGCCCCTCTGCCAGCATTGATACCATATATAGCGCGGAAGGAGTCCACGACGGCTTTGTGGTTGGCGAGAGCGCGCGAGGAGCACGGCTGGAAGGTGGAGTCTGCGCATACTGCCGCGGGTTCAAACGTGTGGATGGACGCAATGAGAGAGTTGGCATCCTTGCCACTGCGGCGTAGGCCATCGTTAGTGTTCAAGTTGGAGTCGATGTGGCCGTTGGATGACCAGAAACTCTGCGCCAAGCAGAGAACTTGCGAGGCCGTGCTGTCGCAATAAGGACATTCCTTCCCAAGGTCCTTGGCGAGGGCTGCGCCCTGGACAAGTGCGCGGTGCGTGGCGGCAATGGTGAAAAAGGATAGTCCGTGAACTTCTTCCCAGAGATCGAAACCAGTGCTGTTCCAGTATGCGACTGCGTATGCGAGATCCTTGGAAATGACTGGCCAAACGGTGCGGGTGGCCTCGGCGGTGCCACCGTTGGAGAGAAGCCATCTCGCGTAGATGGCCAGAGTCGTGGCCCTCAAGGGCGGCCCGTCGCGCTGAGGACGGCCCCAGGGTTCGGTGAAGGCAGTGAGGTTGACGTGGAATTTGGGCTCACCGAGACCGCCAGCGTCGGGACCGCCAGAAGGGTTGGACACAGTCTGAAGCTTTTCTTGGCTGGAAATGTAGTGCTGGATGGTGGGACGGAGGAAGTCCTTTCCGGCAATTAAGTCCTCCACGAGAACTTTGAGGGTCAAGGCAGCGTCGCGGGTCCAGCTGAAGAAGTCTGCGTTTGCTACTGTAAGCCCTCGCCGGGATATATATGCACGTACATACACACATATACATGTATGTGCAGAAACGAAGGAGAGAAACAAAAGTCACACTCTGAACGATCAACAGTCGCAGCAACCTCCCCAAGACTACTCACAATCAGGATCCTGCTTGCTAGGACTCGCAATGACAACACCAGACGCAGCCCCGCCGGCCTTGGATCCCTCAGACCCGATATTAGCCAACACGCCCTGCAAGGATATGCTGCTTTGCTGCGCGATGAAGTCATTGACGTCGCCGCTGCCGTCGCCTCCATCGCGAACGAGAAAGGCTGATAACGCAGCTGAAGAGGTCCCAAGCCAATGAACGCCGGCGGCGGCCAAGGTGGCAGTCAGATATCTCATCATACTTCTGCCGCGCAGGGTGACCAGCGGAAACTACCTTCGGCGCGGATGGAGTGTAGGAGGATCCTGGAGTGTCTTTTATGTCGAAAGGGTAGCGAGGGGACGAATACGATATTGGTGCGCCACAGTGCATAACACGAAACACACGGTACGCACCAGCTTGCTTCCCCATGCTAGGTTCCCCGCGTCATCCCGCGCCACTCCCGATGAAGAAGGTGTCAAGAACTCTACGGAGTACGGCAAATTCCCCGTCCCGTTATGCGTCCCAATATGCGTCCCACTTCTCCTTACATCCCCAGTCGGGGACCAGATTCTTGGCTTCTGCCGTTTCCATGAGGCAAAAGGTCAACACAAGTCGCTGCCTCGGACTGGTCCGTCTGGTCCGCCGTTGGACATGTCGGAGCAATGGCGGCGGGGCCAGACTCGAGAGGCAAAACCTTTTGCAACATCTGCTGACGTGCTACGATTCTTGGCTCAGCTTTCCGTTGGCGAGATTTTGCCGGACCGAATGCCTCGGCGTTGAAACATGCTGATCTTCCGTTTCCGTTAATCACAAAGCGACTTCGTACGACATATGCCCTTTTTCCCGCGGTCAACCAAAAGTATCTAATGGCATTCCCGCATCTGCAGCAATTGATCCTTGACATGTGCCTGAAGACATGTCTCCAACTCGGCCAGGCCCTTCCGGACACGTCTCATCCGCACCGGGGCAGACTCTTTGGCATCAGTCTCTCCATTGTCTTTGGGAAGCCTTGCCATGGCCATGTCCCGAGATTCAACGGGCGGCAAGCCAGATGTCATTGGCAAGTCTATAATGCCCCCTCCTTGTTGTTCGATCAGGTCCTGCCGCGTGCTTCCACCATTCATAGTACCCGCATCCCAGCCCGCGGTGTACCAGTTCCGAATATCAATGTCAGGGCCTGAGCCGAGCAGCATGTCACGGTAGTCCAGCAGCGGTGTGTTGATGGCGAACGAATTATCTGCACCATCCGGTGGTAGCTGGGGTACTGTCGGACCGCCATCAAGAAAGACTGGAGTGAGTAATGTATTGTCCAAGGAGCTGCTCATCTGGTTACTTGGGTAGAGAGCCAGGGCATTGGCAGCGTGCGCATCCACGTTTTCTGCGTGATCTTCAGGGACAGACTCCTGTTTAGGCTCGGTGCGTCTGGCGAGTTCAATGGCCGTCTCGGGAAACCAAGCCGCAAACAGGCGGTTCATATCGTTGTACCGTGCGGCGCTGCTGGAGTGTGATCTCCAGGCCGAGCAGGATGAGTACTGGTCGTCAATTGTGTACTTGGCTGTTCCATACAAGTGTCGGTGACCTTGATTTGGGTGGCGTTGATCTGGTTGAAGTTGATTTGGGGGATTTTGATATGGTTGATACTGGCTTGGGTGATGCTGATGTTGGAATTGAGGGGTCTGGTGGTGATGATTCTGGTGTTGATCGTTTTGGTTTTGTTGATGTTGATGTTGGTGGTGATGGTGGCATCGGTGTCGGGGTTGTGCCTGCTGCTGCCTGTGTTGCTGGCAACTTTCATTCGCTTTTCCGCCCGCTTCGCATGCGCCGAGTCCGGGAAAGTGATTGTGAGTCTGTTCTGGCATTGTTGATATGTTGATATGTTGATATTTGTGTGTGAGATGATTCACTTTTCTTTCTTTTATTTGGGATGCCCAACGAAATGACCAGTGTGTATTCAATCGAGTCTGAGGTTCAAGAATTATATATTTATACCACTGATTGTTCCCCAGGTCATCATGGCAGGGAAAAGTCATGCGATGTACTGTGTACCTCAAAGATGAATTCGTCACGCAACGGCCTTGCCTCCGCTGCTTGAGCTTTCCCCGTCGACATGACGTCACGTCCCCACCAAGCCCTCCGTCGATGCGCAAGTCAGAGATGCGTCGGGTGCCCAACTGCAGGATCAACATGCAGTGGAACATCTAACTAAGTCTAATGAGAAGTCCATGTTCGCAAAATACGGCACCTTGCAGACCCTGCTTTTTGGGACGACTATTTTCTGCCCTCCGCACTCCATCCGCTTTGGTCCGCACCTACGTCACTTTCTGGGCCGCGGAGACCCTGCGCTGCGGGTTCTGAACCCCTTGTCGAACCCGGTAGATAATCGCTAGCCAATCGTGAGACGTTACTTGCACGCGTGCAATCATGTGGCGTATGACGACATATGTCCCCTTCTTTCGTGGCACCTTTCCTCAGCTGTGCCGAGAAGCTGAAATGCATGAAAAAGAAAGGTGTGACAGTCGTTGTCCTGAAGCCCAACCTGGTGCATTGGTTTGTGTCAAGATCGTTTGCTCCAGCCGCGTCATAGCAAGCCCAGTCTGATGGATGTGATTTTGCATTAACTTGTAGTCGTATGTGGTCTTGCTGCGCCTCCGTTGAAATTCCAAGAAACTCTCATCAGACCCCGCCAGTTAAAAAGACCCTTCAAGGCCTGCAAATGACACAGTATGAGGCCTTGTACAGGGTACTCCAATGGTGACCCCGCACGGCAGACAACGCTCCTCCGATTTTTGTGCGCTACGCAGTCCAGAAATCGGTCTTTCCGGTAGATGGACGCCCGCCGTTGAATAAACATGAGACCCGGATTGAGGAAGATTGCAAGTCAAAATAGATAGAAGAATTCGCGATTACGTATGTGTCATGAAACGTCGTATCAGTAGATCCACAGGTCGGCTCGAGTGTGGTACACTGTTGTGTTGCTGGTATTTTCATGCTCAACCGTCTTCGCTTCGGTGATTTCTCATCCTCCGACGGCGACGATGGCTGAAGACAAAGAGCGTGTTCGTCCGCGATGAACTGTGCTTGCTGCTGTTCGCACCAATGTTGATCGAAGAATGGCGCCGCAGAGGTTGACCAAGAGTCTGCGGCTGCGCTGGACGGACTGGTGAATGCGGCGGCATCATCCCAATCGGCGAGAGAGGGGCAGTTCGAACTGCTGCTCGGTGTCCAGCAGGGGAATATTGGCGAGCTGTTATCTGTTGTTGTCGAGTCACTGTGCTCTGACGGTGAAGCGGGCTCGGAAACATCACAGGATTCTTCAAAGCCGACACTGTTTGGGGTCAGCGCAATTCAAGCAGTATGTCCGTGTGTTCACTAAACGCGAGATAGTGACACATCACGTACCTTGAGGGCATCACACTGGACGTTGGCGGTGAGGGGACAAGATCTGAGCCATATGCAGCATTGATGAGAGCTTTGCTTTGGCCGTAATGGTTCCAGAAATCCGGCACTGGCGGCCGTGGTATGCTCATGGGAGGCTTTTGTTGGGTGCGGTCGCTGTCGGAGTATAAAACCTCCTTGCATTCGACCGAGGGCGGTAGCAGACATGCAGAGACGAGAACATGACCTCGCCACGTGCTGATAGAGAGGAATTGGTTCTCCATTGTGAATGCAATGTGAGAGGGTTGTGAAGGGCGATGACTTGGGAACCGGGATACCGTTGCACAACAGTCTGCCGAGAATGTAATGGATGGAATGGGTGAATGAATTGAACGGGCTTAAGAGGTTGTGTTTTCTATCCGAGGCAAGCATAATAGCTAGGTACCTAGATGCTGCCGAGCGAAGACCCTTAAAAAAGCTGTACATGTACTCCATACATACATACATATTGCGGCAAGACGCATGGGTGCGGCGTGGGGCAATGTTATGGGCATGTGCAGGCGGGCATGGGCAAGTACCTCGAATTACCATTTGCCATTTTGCAAATGCGGTTTCCAAAGCCGAGCCTTTCAAGTTCCGACAAGGCCAGAGCGGCCGACGCTAGCACCGTTGCTGTGCTCTGTCTCTTGCGCTCTGCTGCTATGCACAACATACATACCATGATACCAGCCCTACCGCGCTCTAGCGGCCCGGTTTCCCATGCGCTTGCTCTGCTTCCAGCCTGGTTTCAAGTTTTTAGGAGGTATGTATGTACTGTATGTACTCCGTAGGTACCTAATGTAGATATGTACATAGGTACGGAGTACATATGTCATTCCAATCTTAGGTGCCCCTGGCCCGGGATACAAGCTCCGGACCAAGTTATCGCCACGGCACCTGACCCCGCATCGGCTTTCTCTTTTAGGTAGGTACATATGTGCTCAGGTAGGTACACAGATATGTATGTGCATAGCCATACAACGATATGTACATCCTCTGTACATCCGCTCTGCAGCTCAATTCGCCGACATGTACTCCGTACGGAGTACATTCCGTTACCCGTGCGTGTTCCTCATGCACGATCAATCGACTTGTCCGCTTTATTCCCGTCTATGCCACTGCACCCTGTAACCCGGCAAGGTCGGGTCCATCGTTGTACAAATGAAGGGACCTCCTCTGTGATGGGGAATGGCTGAATACCTATTTCCGCCTTTACCCCTCGCTCTTTGGATTACGTTATTGCTCGTCATCACCTGCCCATAACCATCCTGTTTAGGCTTAGTGATTTCCTTCGTTTTGCTATATCATGAGAGTCTTCTCTCATTCGGAGTTTTTAGGGAGAGGAGTTCAGTTCAGTTGAGTTTTTTTTTTTTTTCCATAGTCAAGAACAGTCAAATGTTTAGGTATTAGTTCTTTTGACAAATTTGATGGTTGTCGCCATCGTCCATGATGTGACGTTTTCACTTTTTCGTTAGTTCCTTCACGACATAGCTGGGACCGTGCGAGGATAGCCCTGTAGGCTATTGCGAGGTTGAGCAGTCAAGCGAACTTTTTTTTGTCGCGGAACAGATAGCTGCGATCGTTTCTGCAGAAGACTCCTCAAGAGATTTATCTGTTGGCCGTATTCCGTTGTTCCGATCTTTCTATTTTTCTCTCTGTTGATTCTGGAATCCGGAGTCTGTTGCGCAGAGCTGCATTAGGTATCACCAACATGGCAACGGAATAATGAATTTACGGACTTCCATGTATTGTGCGAAGTACCTCGACATGCAGGTTTGTATCGATGGCTCGCGACAACCAAATCGGGCTAATAGCTGAGGCTGCAGGCAGTTGGCCAAATCGCTGAGGCTTAATTCCGTACTCATCATCTCATTTAACCCCAAGTCGCAGCGCCGAGTGAAGCAGAGTCATGCTACTCTGTATTCACAGTGACAGGGACATATTATGCATGCCGACGAATTATCGCACCGCTAACTTTCAAGCGATCCGAGGAAACCCTATATCAAGGTTTGAATGAAGAAAAGAGCGATAGAAGAATCGGTTTGAGCCAGTCAGGGGCTACGTACTTATTTTCTCGGTTTTATGTAGTGTTCTACAGACTACTACCCTGACTATTACTCGAGTGAAGGTACGAAATAAATGAACAGCGCAGGCACTTGCCTTATAAGTTATGGAATCAGTTCTCACGGCTATAATATATGAGACAGTGGAAAGAAGCGATCTTCATGATGAGATGAAGACGGAGGAAGTCGGCAAGCTAGTTGCTCATAGACTGCGCAGCCATTTTACCCCTTGTCAATGGCCCTATTCATTGTGCTGCGCGGGAAATTTTTACTATTTAGCATGCAAGAAAGCTTATATGACGAGAAAAACTTCACAGACGGGTCACGGGTGAGCTAGGATGAGAGGCAGGAATCTAGGAGAACGAGAACACTTTGATGCAAACTTGCAAATCAGGAGAGGGATAATAAAGGTGAATAGGGAAGAGGGGAAAGACGAGAAGCCATTATCATCTTTCACAACTACTCGTCCCTTCCGTCCTCGTCTACCATCTTCCGAGCCCGTCATCCATGTCCGATGGAACTAGGACAACCGCGAAGCCAATGAGTCAAATAGACTCAGTCAATGACAGTGAGTCAGTGATGGTCTGACCACCGTTCGCGCAACTTCCACGAGAGGGAACCTCATCGCGATTCCCATCCGCACCTCTCACGGTACATATTGACATGGGAATAGCGAACGACGTGTAGAGGTGTGCCCGACACGTCACACCCGTCAGCCTACAGCCCTGGAGGCTAGCCCAGAAGGAAAGCCTGCCACATTGAGCCAATTCTAGGCCACCTCACGCAATAAGTTCAGTCATACGAGTTCAGACCCATTCCAGAAATGTGAAATTGGACGAGACCTGTAGCTCTTCAACGGGGCAACTATGTACCTGTACGTGGATGAAAGTGTATTGACGCGACGCGACAGACAGTTCATCGCCGATCGGTGTCGTCGACTCGTGAGTCGTCATCAGGGCCCGAACGGCGAAACGCCACTATGTATGTACCTGTGTAGACGCAGCTGCCAGCTCCTGGTACATAAGTTTTGTAACTTGTAAGTTGTGAGTGCTCAGTGCTCAGAGTTTCATCCCCTGATTTGTTTCGATAGTACCAGAAAGTCTTGTCTGTCGTCTGAAAGGATCGTGAGATCATGGACATGCGGCTCAAATATTTCCCGTCCATGACTCAACTACCATCGGGCACCGCTTGTCCTCTTGGAGGCTTGTAGCGCATTAGGGCCTTTCCCTCGCATGTACATAGCCTCAATCGACCTAGATAGATTGTGCATCATCATATGCATCATCAGATATGTAGATTGATACTGATCCATATGGTACATTTGGCCGTTTATATTTCTCTCCAAGTTTGTGGGAAGTTTACATTTGTTAACACTCTAATTTTACTCGCTCATTCACTTGTAAGTTGTAGATTCTCCGATCATTTCAGTGTTCACCAGGCAGCATCCAGCTGGGGTGTCAGAAATGATGTGCATGCTCTTTTAGGTAACGGATTTGGAGTCTGATCAGAACGGCAAAAGAAAGAAGAACAACGAAGATGGGCTTGCATCGTTAGCCTGCAGCCAATGCCTTCGCCTTCGAATAGGTTGCCGGAGGAGTGAAACGTGCTCGCTCAAGAGTCGATAGGCATAGGATGTTGTTTATGTAGTCAGTGCTCACATTTCCGTTGCCGTTACGCAGCTTACGCTGTACACCTATTGTCCCCCGATATTTGCCCCCCAATCCATCATTTGAAAATTGAGAGTCTCAGTAAATGATTCTAGAAGTCTCACGAGTGAACGCTGATTGGATATCTCGAACCTTGTCACCGATAGCTTGAAACACCGGTCAGTCATGCAGCAGCACGCTTCGGCCCAGTGCAACTGGTCAAAAACTGAAACAAGTTATGTACAACAAGATAGCTGACACCTCGAACTTTCGATGGAATCTGTCGTTTGCAATGAAGAAGCATCCCAACGCCAACCATGTCTTGCAGCGAAACTTCCTTGTGGAGAAGAGAAGCCCTCGTCGAGTCGCCGTAGGCTCGTAGCCGAGAAGCGAAGACGAAGCCATCTTACGACGATGTTGGAAGGACCGTATCCCCACGGCGCAGCATTGGTCGCAACTCATTGCCCGCTGACCTCGCTTGCGATCGAGAGCTACGTAAGTACTTGCAATAGCGAAGAGACTCCGGACTTCAACAGTTGAACAGAGCAGTGAGCGCTACTAATAAAATCCGCCGCTCGCAAGAAGAATCGTCGCGACAGCGGGCCAGCAGGACAAACAAAGATCAACACTCCGTCTGCTTCCAGGCGAACCAACGACAGGATAATGAGTCTCTCCGAGTAGCTGTTTATTTCGCAGGTCGCCCGTCGCCCAGCCGAGAATGCATTTTGAGTCTTGACCCAAGAGCTTTTCCTCACTCTCTAGAGGAGAGATGACCGCCTCGACAAATCTGCAAGTCCACTGTCCATCTAAGATACAGCTCCTCCTACCAGGTGAACGTCTGAAAGCATGAATTTGGAGGGATAGAAGGCTCAGCCAGAATGGAAGGTCGACCCTCATTCTGCCCAGTGCCGAAGCGAAGCGCGCAGAATCTATTCTCATCCTCCCAGCCTCCAGGCCATTTGGCGCGGAAACGAATCATGAGAGCCGTTCCGACAGCATAATCTACATACATACATAATCTATGGCATTTTGACCCCTGCACAATGAATAAGGAAGAGCCGAACCGACGAGATCGAGGCTCGAGCCTCGTTTCCACTCCGTACGTTAGGTACATACCTACCTACATACCTGGTAGTTTGACTGCCTGCTGTCGGGCTGTTCCGAAAGTCCCCACGAAGCATTGTGCGACGCTCGGCATAATGTCGACATTATACGGAGTATATACGGTACAAGACAGTGCTCCCAGAGCGGCACAAATATTCATGCATGTCAGCATGACAATCCCGGCGACCGCTAGTCACGATGAATGCTTCACTTGTAGCGCGTGCGGCAACTCCCGACCGAGACGCAAGATCCCGATGAGGAACGATCAGCTAAGCTCCGCATTATAGTAGGAGGTATATATGTGTGTACAACACCTGCAACTACCGACGGCAGACAGACCTGAGACAGAGCCTTCAGACGGACAGCAAAGAAGTCTTGTTCCTTTTCTTGTTTTCTAATGGCCATAGGTACTCCGTAGAACAATGAACATGTCATGACTTTCATTTCGTCTCGAGACTGGACGGCCATCTTGGATACATATATACTCCGTAAAGTCCTGTTCTCGACTCCTGGAGCCAAGGCCCTTGAGGGCACCATTTTAGCCGGCTACTGTTTGCTCCGCTGGCGAGGTCTGGCCGGCCGCAATACATGGGAAACAGATTTCGCCAGGTTGCTGCTTATGCCGCGGAACTCTTCTATTTATCCAGATCGATTGAAGCTACTCTGTACGAAAAGTACAATTTCACAGAGAATATGATACAGACTGTACGTAGGTACATACCACGTCCTGTACTCCGTACATTACATACCTACATGGGGTGAGTTAAAAGCAACCTTAAGCCCTTTGGCCAGGGTCTATAACTTGTCTGACGGGATTGGAGCATGTAGCGTCGTTTAATTGGACTATTAAGCGGGCCGTTTCTCCGAAGCAGATTTCAGACGAGAATGCCATCCACGAGGAGCCGTCGTGACAAAGACCATAGCTGTCAATCTCAGTAGACATGGTCTTCTGTTTTCCAGTCACACATCCGAAGCCAAGTCGCTTCTCATGTATTCTAATGTGGCCGCCGGGCCGGCCTTGGTTTCTGACACAGAAATAACCCCAGGGCCCAGGCTCCACCAGACTAGGCTCCCAGTTCAAAGAAAATGAAACTTGTGCATAATGCAACCCATGACAGCACATCTTCCCTCGCCAGACCTTTTGATTAACAGCGAGACCCGGGCGTATGCATTCGTGAAATGATTATGATCTTATTTTGGGAGTCTTGGCTGGCCGGCCTTACTTGTAGTGAAGCGCAGGTCTCGAATGTTGGCTGGACTCCAATTCCATGTCTTCGTGTGCGGCGCTTTGTGTTTCGTAATTCGATAGGCTTGATGTATCGACGCGGAAGGAACGAGTAAGAACAATTTCGCCACCTTGGGAGGTAGTCCGTCGCGATTTGCTGTTTTGTCGGAAATAGGACGAGCCGCGGGTCTTTTGCAAGTAGAGCGTGTTGACGGCGGGCAGGCAGGCACAGATTAGACCGATGGCTGCCTCGGCGTTGCTAATTGGCCATGGGCGTTAGTTCTTCATGTATGAAGGGCAAAGGCCTTTCCAGGGGGCGGAGGATACGTGTAATATATGTATGTGTGTACGCGGGCGGATAAGGAGAGAGAGATCGTACCCTGAAAGGATGACCTTGACAAACACAATGCTTTGGTTCCGAGACTTGAGTTCATGTAGGATCAAGTCGAGTCGATAAATGCTAAAGGCGGTTGCGACTCCACCCGCGCAGAGCATGCCGCTGACTCGTAACCTCCTCTTGAGCGGCAGTTGCAGAGACCACGTCAGCGGCAAAGGTAGCAGCAGAATGGCCAAATCGCTAATGACACTGACAGTGCTGTCGGCGAGGATAATGGCCGGGCGATTCAGGCATTTACCCCCTTGACCGGTCCAGTAGGTCGAAATCGGCCAGCAGGCAAACATCTTGATGAAAAAGCCGCTGCTATAGAAGATGCAGAGCATACCAACTAGACAGTACACGCCTATGAGGGTCTTGCGGTGGACGGTGCCGAAAACGCGGATGATGATGATGAGCAGGGCCAGCTTCACGCTGAGGGCCATGGGCATGTAGAAGAGCGTGGCGGCATAGCAGGCCTAGAGGATTTGAGGTCAGAGTGGCGTCAACGAAGGAACTCCAGATAGTTGGGATTTTTTGAAGGGCGAGACACTCCCAGGCCTTTAATCTCTAGCGCGCACGCGCGGGTCATTCTCTCACCTTGCCAAAAGACTGGATGTGCTGTTTCGGAACCTCCCACTGATTCAAACCGCCTCCGTAAAACGATGCTAAGTTGTTGATGTGTCGTTAGACCTGATCTCCGAGCGGCTCGGCGTGAGACGCTTCCATGACGTCGAGGAACAGAAGTAGTTACCGAAACAACTGGTGGCACAGTATCCCATTAGGAGAACCTAAAAATAGGAGGTTAGCAAGTTGAAGAGCAGCGCGAGAAAGGAGAGTACTTTTCACATACATAAGCTATGTAAGTTGCATCTGTAAGCCGACAGAATGATGCGTGTCATATGTCAGCCTCTCGAAATGAACCTTGCCGGCAAGTTCTCAACATGTCGCAAATTTGTGTGCACATACAGTCGTCCCACGATACGCTTCCCCCCATGATTCTCGACTTGGCATATACTCTCGTCGCAACAAAGCCCGTGGTGAATATCACAGTCAGCGCCTGCGTAACATAGTTTATCGTCCTTAAAATGTCGTCGGGATGCGCAAGGTCCGGCGTCACTCCCTCAGGAGGCTGGGCAGCACCAGGATAGGACATGGCTTCATGGACGGCCGAGAATTCGAAATCCCTCCTCCGTGCGACTGAGGCACGAACGTGTTCGCTCCGGGACCGATGCGTGTTTTATATCAGGCAGTCGACGAGGAAGTCGGTCGGCCGGCGGCGAGACGGATTTATCGTACCGGGGGTTCGTGAGAACCTAAAATCTGTCGGCAACAACCAACGAGCCGTGACGGGCCAAACCGGAAAGATGGCGCGTACGAAATCTGATAAGGGTCCAACTGAACACGCAGTCCATGCGGCAGAAGCTCTGTCTTCTGCCCAGGAGAATAATCTGATTTGTCGTTTGAGAGTACTTTTGGCAAGTTGTCAACTTATATCGACAAGGCGCGATTGCTCAACTGTGCGCAACAAGACAACAAGACGGCATCTGAGACGCTCCCGGTAATGTTTGACGGCAACTAAACAGTGCTTTCTGCCTTCTGTGCTCCATATCATCACCCTTGCCGGTTTGCCGGCCGGGATCTGAGGTGGAAATACCTATGTACATACCGGTGTCAACTTCATGTCAGAAAGCCTGTGATCTTGGGACGATGGATTCAAGTGTAAGTCTAGTCCGTGCCAAGCGTCTCATGACCCTGTCTTCTCTCAAGAAATTGCCTAAAGGCATCCGTACCGCATGCTGTGCCTGGGAGAGGCAAGTTCTCTGCCAGGGGATTTAGTCCGCCAAGTAAAAGTGACTCCATACTTATAACAGGGGCATTTAGCTACATACCTAGGCGCGAAAGACGCGACAAGGGATTGCTCCTCTTCTCGGGCCTTCCCACGAGGGGAGGAACAGATGGGGATGCGTTCGTAGCGATGGGTTGCAAAGTCACGGAGGAACACGTCGTTGAAATTTGAACCTCGGCAGTGGTCTTCCGTCCGCGCCCCAATTGGGATGGACATCTCTCAAACGAACGAGAAGTTCGCCCCACCAAGTCGAGTTAATACTGTACCTTATATAAGAAGCCATCGCCTTTTTCTTATGTCTCATTGGTACATAGTAGGTATGTACATAGGTACTTGGAGCGAGCTCTGCTGATGACACCACGGTTACTTTGTTATCAGGGGGGGAGGCAATTTTTGTCCCCAACGCGCTTAATGCCGCGGCCTTGAGAGTCGAGACACAATTCAAGAGGGACAGAGAAATGATCTCGATCTTCGCACTCTCAGGAGAATCCTTAAAATTGGGACTAGCAGGGTATCGAGAGTTTCCCCCGAGTCATGCTTCATCGTGCTACATACCATTCCTTAAACGGACGACGGTGCGCCGAACTCCGTCCCGGCAAATACGGAGTAAACCGCTCGTTGGCACTTTGGAACACGAAATTCGGAGTTCTCCCGATGTAACTTAGCGTGGATGTCCGGGACACCTAGACCGAGGAACGGAAACTTCGTGCATACCCGTACCAGCTGCTCGGAGTAGGTATGTGTGTACGGAGAAGCAAGTAAATGCGGAGAGGTATCTACGGAGTACTCCGTACAGAGCTCAGAATTTCCAGACAAGCAAAACGGTTGAAGTTCGTGGACCGTACCCATCGGTTGCTAATCGGTCTCCACTGGTCGGCCCCATGGGCCATAGCCCGACCTTCAAGTTTCGTCCCTTGCTTAGCGCGCTGCGCAACGGAGTTTTACCCCTCTCACGGGATTGTGATGAAGTCATGATCTATCACAACGGCATGGCTTGCCCGCTTCCGCAGACAGGAGAACCTTGAGATGAACTTGGGAGTGTGGTGGTCAGTGACGGTGCTGCAGGCTGATCAAAGGTCCGTTGTATCGGACGCTGAATACCATAGCGATCAATTGCTGCTATCATGCTACAGTGTATAGATAAGGGGATGATAACACGCACTTACAGCCTTACAGAGGAACTTTTGATCGGTGCTCACCACGAAACCACAGAAGCCAGCCGTAGTCATTGACTCATTCAGCCTCGGCGAGTAGGTATGAAAACAGCAGATCGAGCAGGCATAACAACAAATCGGCTCATGCCATTGAATGTCAACCCTTGACTGAAGATGGTACCTAGATCCGCACAGACAGCTTCCCGCCAAGTTTTAGATCTACCTGTGTAGGCATAGTGTTCTCCGTAGGTGTCTGTTGCCTAAAATAAAATCTCTTTGTACGTAAAAAATGCCCCTCCGTGGGCTTGTTTGTTCGTAAACCATTTTGGGACCTCGATATGGCCACTAGCTAGCTCTCACGCGAATCTCAGATCCTTCGACCCCCCTTGATTAGCACTGCATCATAGCCCCTCTTCGTCGGGAAGATGCATGAAGATGCTCGTAACTGCGCATGGCTAGGGGTAGTACATAGATATGTAGTTGCATGGCTCGGGTAGTACATAGATATGTAGTTGCTTGGCTCGTCGTGTTCTTCTGAGATCTGAGACAAATGATTGCCAGGGGGTTCTGTTTAAAAACACGAAGCTAATCGCCACCTTCGTCTCGAGATTTCTTTGATGAAGCTCGCTCTTGTTCCGACGACAAACCTGAATCATGATTTGGGGGCTGCTTTCTGCAATTGTTGACTTGTTCGAAACCCGGAAAGTCGACCGACGAGAAAATGAGGGCAAGATCGGTGAGCTCGTGGATAAATACAACTCCAAGTTGTTCCAACCGTTGAAAATCGCCAATGGCAAGATCGAGCTGAAGCATCGCGTGGTTCATGCGCCGTTGACTCGTAACCGTGGAACTCCCTTCAATCTGATCTCGACGTCAGAAAAGCCCAACCGCGTCTGGCTTCCCAACGAGCATATAGTTGAGTACTATAAGCAAAGGGCCACGGCCGGTGGTCTAATCATCTCCGAGGGCCTTCCACCGTCGCTAGAGGTAAAACGCCATATCGCAGTGACTTTAATAGCGGACACTTTTAACACGGCCATGGGCTGACTGCATTAACAGGGTAATGGTATGCCCGGAGTACCAGGTATATTCTTGCAAGAGCAAGCCGATGGATGGAAAAAGGTTGTTGAAGCAGTCCACGCCAAAGGGGGCATCATATACGCCCAATTGTGGCATTCTGGAAGAGCCAACATTCCGCAGTTGACGGGAACGCCTATTATGGCACCATCAAGTGTCCCCTGGGATGACAAAAACGAGTGTTTCGCCTATCCTCCACCTCACACTTCGACACCGGTCAAGCTTGCAGACTATCCCCCACACGAAATGACTCAGGCCGACATTGACAGAACCATCGACGACTACTGCAAAGCTGCTGCCTTGGCCATGGCTGCTGGCTTCGACGGTATTGAGCTCCATGGCGGCAACGGCTATTTACCCGAACAGTTTCTGAGCTCGAATTCGAATAAGCGAAATGACAAGTATGGGGGTTCCCCTGAAAAGCGCTGCAAGTTCGTCATCGAACTTATGGAGAAGCTAGCCGATACAGTTGGCCAGGAAAACCTGGCCATCCGACTCACCCCCTTTGGTCTGTTCAACCAGGCACGTAGCGAGCAGCGACTCGAGACCTGGGGCCATGTATGCCGCGAGCTCAAGTCCAGTTTTCCCCGGCTCTCATATGTAAGCTTTGTCGAGCCGCGATACGAACAAGTGTTTTCAGAGACGGAAAAGCAGAAATTCCTGGACTCGTGGCAATTGCCTACCGTCGACTTATCTGTATTCCGAGACATCTGGGGAGGCACGCCATTCCTCTCGGCCGGTGGATTCGATGATAAGAACTCGTGGGGTGTCGTTGAATCTGGCAGATATGATGGCTTGCTCTATGGTCGTTACTTCATCAGCAACCCTGATCTCGTCGAACGACTTCGCCAGGGATTACCGCTTGCCCCTTATGACAGGAGCCGCTTCTACGGACCATTCGAAGACCCTACGATCGCGTACACCGATTATCCCGCCTTTGAGCGATAAAAAGTAGGCGCCGCCTAGACGTTTCTCATTTGACCATTGATAATATTGAAATTCTTGTTTCAAAGGGCAGTGGCAAGACCATGAGTGCCTTGGCCATAGCATAGCGTGAGCATGCCAGGTATAGAGATGCATGCAGAAGCGGACGTTTAAATGTGGAATAATTCCGAATTGAACGATGCATCACTCAAATTTAATTTGATTTCGTGCTGTACAATCAGTCGTATACGGAGTACTCTGTACTTATTACTGTTGAAACGCACGAGCAACTGCCACCTTGACTGTTTCTCATTGTGGTCGCCATATGACACGCTGCACATAATATATGCCGGGAACAATAACAAGGTTCGGAGATGCTGCTCTAAATAATGCCACCGCATGAAGAGTCCGAGTCATCCACGATTCTTGACGATTGAAGCTGTTAGTCAGTGTTATTTTGAAGGTGGTTGGGAAATAAGCCTGTAATGTGAGGTTGAGATCGTCGTACTTCGTAGAGCCCACGACGGCGAGGTCTTGTTGTCCATCACAGTGCCATTGCCATGAGCCGCGCAACAAAGAATATCGAAGGCGATTCATCATTCTGAAACAAGCGCACGAAGGCGGCAGAGAGTATGGAAAAGCAGGTAAATTTCGAGGTACTTAGAGACTACTGCCTCCCAGCAACCCGCGAGGCACGATGGTTGGCCGGAGTTTGAGTCAATAGCACGCGCGAAGCTTATACGACGGTCACGGCTGCTTTCATGATCTTGCATAGAGTTGTCGGCAAGTTGAGCCGTGGACGACTCGGTCATATGGCTTCAGTGTGGCGCAAAAACAGGACTTCCAACAAGCGATGAAGCAGCGCCGAACGATACTCGTGAGCAAATTCCGATGCTAAGGTCGAGGCTCCTTTCTTCCTTGACGCGACCACTCTTTTTGACAATCGAGAATTATTAAGCAATGGCGGTCCAAATAATTGCGCAACCCCTTTCATCACTGCGGCGCAGACCTTCTCATCAGTGTCATTCACAAGTCTCTCACCTCCTCCTGGCAAGAGCACTATATAGTGACCAGTCCATGGCGGAACGCTCCGAACCGCACCTGCACGTCGGCACTTGGTATCGGTTGCGCTTGGCGAATGACGAAAGGTTTACATGCCATGGATAGATGGACGACTTCCGACGTTCATTTTGCAACTCGAGACACCAATGTCTGGAATCCCAACCTCAGACAGGAGAGCATTGGCTCATATGGTGCATGGAGGCCAACGTGGAATGCCGGGAAGGCTCTTGGCGATCTTTTTGCTGATGGTTCGTCGCAGGAGGGCGGAAGATCAACTTGATCAAGCGACATCGCCGAGCCCCTGGAAAGATGTTGCACAAAAGAATGGGCGCAGCCGTCTGGCCACTCTTTTGTGCTTTGTTCACCCCTATATATCCTGCGACACACCCCCTAGCTAACAGTGCGATAGGACTTTTAGCTACACAGAGCTACCCCGCAGGCAGTACCTTCGCACTTCGCAGTTTAT
>SRPN01000317.1:0-27913 GCA_018360045.1 Claviceps capensis | reverse complement strand
GGACTCAGCAGTCCCGGCAGGCCAGATTGGGCTTAGCGCGGGAGTCCCGTCCCCCAGATTGGGCTTAGCGCGGGAGTCCCGTCAAGTATCGTGGTCAAGTCCCACAGTCCCACGAGTAACGCGGGACGTCCCAAACCCGTCCCAGTCCCTTGGTCCCGTCCCGGCTCGGAACACTGAGTACTGGTATATCAGGCCTAGAGCGAAGCCACGCAAGCCGCGATTTTGCGGGTTATGCTTGAGATTGATGGAGCGATCCTGATCTTCTACTCATTGCTTCCTGCCACCCAAGATTCGTAGTTTGTGTTCAGCGTGCTCTCAAGCTTTCTGATGGGCGGTTTGTACAGCATCCTAAGTTCCGAACTTCTGCTACGTGGCTTACAACATGTTGAGCACTTGCTCATGCTGGCAAGGAAAGCGAAATGAGCTTGCGGCTCTAGCCCGTGGACTTGGATGTCCAGCTTTGTTCATGACCTTCTCTGCGGCCGACTTACACTGGGAGTCGCTGGCAAAGTTGATGCCTGACTACGAAGCTTGGGCGGCAGGAACCAATGAGCAGAAGATCAGGATAACTGCCATCAATCTCAAGAAAAACCCGCACATTCCTACCGCTTCATGGACAGGTTTCAGCGCTTCATGAAGGAGGTAGTTGCCGAAAAGTTCGATGACAAGTCGTGCAGCCCAGTTCTCAGTAAGCTTTTTGTCGTCAGCCGCGATGGCCATATCATCACGCTCAACGCGCACTATCATTTCCAGACGTGCATCCGCATATTCGAACTGTCTGAACAATATTAAGCGGGGTGATGGATCACGTCGTGAACTGGCTGAGCAGCGACCGATCGAAGCGACATCACAAGAGAGACAACAAGGAACCGGGCCTGCGAGTTCACGTGGTTGCGGCGCTGGCGCACTTCGATGGAAAACATTACAGCAGGCTAGAGCAGAGTGACCACGTCCATCGGCCGGTGTTTTGGACATCGTTTGTTGTCTCTCTTGTTGCTCCGCTTCGATTGGTTGCTGTTCATGAGTAGTCCACGGCGTGATCCATCACTTCGCTGAACATTTTTCGGACAGGCCGAGTATGCGGATGCACGTCTGGAAACGACATTTGTCCGCGTTAAACGGCGTGCTCGTAGACTTGCCAGAAGCGTTCGACATCTAGCTTAACGGGTAAGTCGGGGCGGCAGCGATAGGACAACCCGCTGCGAGCCCTCGCCAGGGTAGGTATCTCCGATCGGCCATGTCCTAGAAATTTCGACCTTTTCTTACTACAACCCTGATCAATGCTCTGAGCAGGGGAGAGGACGCTGGAAGTCCCTATATCCATAGCGACGTTGTTAAACCTGCGGGCTAGGTGCCGCTGTCCGATTCGAAATTTAACTCGCCTGGGAAGGATGCGTCCATCGCTGCGCCGTGTGGAAAAACCGCTGTGTTGTGCAATTCGATTCTACATTTCTATGCCAGTCATTCACTACAGCACACGAGGCCCAACTTGCCATTAGGGCTTTAATCCATGTCAAGGTTACGACCAGCAAGCAAACTTGGTTGGGCTGTGGGACTGCGTTCTCTTCCTGCAACCAACACTGAGGTATGCGTCGAAGATTACCTAGGTACATACAACTACAGAGTACATGCATAGTATGTACATGGAACGACACTTTGCCCCGCGAACTGCAACGATTAATGATAGACCAAAGAATGAAGGATCTATCTATCACTGCGCACACTAGAGCGGAGACCGTTACGCCAAGGGTCTTGACGTTGAGGCAAGGATATCAAGGTCAAACGATACACACTCAACAATCAGGTACAAGTTGCGACCACGAATGGATGCGGTCCGGCGTCTGTAAAAAGGATATTAAAATAATCTAATTGTGGTGCCCTCATCACTCGTCGCTGCACGTCATCTCAAAGAAATCACAACACCGGCAGGCAGTCGAGAGCTCGTCTTTACAAGCCACACTCTCCCGCAGCCAACGGCGTAACCACTGCGTCTACGACACCAAACTCCACCGAACGTCCATTCGTCAACGCGTCCATGGCTCTCTGACCAATATTGAAGCCGACACCGACATGGTCGATGGCCAAGATTTTGACCTTGTTTCCACGGTACTCGAGCTGCCAGCACGTTCCGCAGCTGGGCGAGTTCCAGCCAGTGATGGAATCGGAGCCGCCAATGTTGGGGAAGTGAGGCAGGGAGCCTTGCGTGGGGAATCGGGGCAACAGGCCGTGTGATCCGTCTGAGCAGGCTACTTCTCGGAGCGAGCGGTTGGCTTGGTCGTATCCGGTGTCCCAGGAGACTGCAGAGCAAGGATACAAAGTCAGTACACATACTGGTAAGCTTTGTTTTGTAGAAGAAGGCTGGCGGGCCCTGCTCATGGTGACTTACCGCGAATTGCCGAGGCAGAGACGGCCATGATGGCGGCGGTAAGGATGCTAGAGATTTGCATTTCGAGAGACTGGGGACTGTCGGTGGAAAATGGGAGGTGTTTTTAGTTGTGTTGACTTGGTAAGATTATGAGGAGTATGAAAATGTGATTGCCATGGATCGCTGTGCTATTCTTCTCACTTGGCAAGAAGGTCCCAAGACAGCCCTTATATACCTACCTTAGGTACGTACGCACTCGATGCCAAACACTCAACTCAGGCCCCGCCAACGTCCAAGTACATGATGATATCAGTGATCACCATCCATCTGCAAGATGCACACCACGTCCCCCCTCCCCGCATTCAGTGCCACATCACAGTACGAGGCTGCTCGCCCCTCTTCCCTTGCCGGAGTCACGAGGCAGCCCTGAGACTGAGAGAAGACACTAGGAAGGAAAGAGGAAGAGAAGGCAAGAGATCAAAGCGCGTATTACGGCTATTCAAGGCATACCTCCTGGCTGGGGAAATGAACCTTCAAAGCACCGCCATGAAGCCGGCAGGCAACATATAGGACCCTGAGATGACATCGTGAACAGTGAAGCAGAACAGACGTTCTTTGTATTCCCCGGACCCACCCCTTGCCCACCAAACCATCAAGCCGATTGGGCCACGGAGCGGATCGAGGTGCTGTGGGGGCCGGAACATGCATGAGGCCGTGCGTCGATCCGACCTCGTTGGCCCGCCGTTTGACCATGCATTGCAGCTTTGATGTGGCGTTGGCAAAAGTATTGTAGGCATGTACGGAGTACCTACATACATATTACATACATACTGTGTTTCGTTCTTTTTTTTTTCGTATTCCCCCTCTTGTTGTTTATTTTTGTCATGCTGTTGCTGGGGCAGAGCAATGGTGGTGGCTGAACTCCGTATGTACCTAACACATATCGGGTCAGCGATCGACGGGGACGGCGCGGGGACTCGGGAGGGCTTGGCGGGGTAGGGCCTCGTATCGCAGTCTGCAGGGTTGTGGCAGGGGAAGCTTATGTGGGCGGCTTTCCGCCAATTATCATGATTCATACGTACCTATACTCTGTAGGTACATACCTACCTCTCTGGAGTCTATACACTTCTCGGTTTGAGTATGATGGGCTGTTGAGAGGAATGTCTACAAATGATGCTTAGAAAGGGTGAAGGAGAGCAGAAAAAGGACAGAGACACAGTCACACAGTCCATAAACAGTGAAAAAAGGGGAGGAAAGGAACAACAAATATTGGCAAGTACCACGGAGAATGAGACATAAAATTGACATGAATCGATATCCGGCCGAGAGAAAGAGCTGTTTCGTAACACCTTCAACAGCGGCCGCGGTTCCCGACAGGCGGTAAAACATGTCCTCCATCCTCAACACATGAGTAAAATGACAAATAGCGTAACTTCAAGTACATACTTCTCAGCGTGTTCCAGTAAACGATGACGCCCGCACGGTACAAGTTACAACTGCCAAGGCTGCGTAAGAATCTGAGTGCGTGAGGCATACGATACGATAATGCAAGACTCACATGTTCAGCTATTGGCCTGCTTACTATTCCCGCGCATTCAGAGTGTACTTCTGCACCTGCGAATATTATCCATGTTTTCAGATCAAGTGGATGAACATACGACGATGCCCCAGCTGAAGGTACCTGCAACTCGGCGAGTCATCCGTGGAGACCACTCTGAAACTATGCCAAACACAACAACTGGTGCATAGAGGAAAATGACAAAAAAGAGAAACACACGGAGGTGAAGACAGAATAAAAGAATAGGGGATAGAGGAAAATATGATGAAGCGCAGCCCTCTCCCGGCATTACCTCATTGCCTGAATCAGCTCGCGCAAAGCCGGTGGTTTGAGTACAGAGTACTGCCGCGTCTCGAAAATTATCATATCATGCAGGAAGTACAAACTATCCACAGTCCCATTCCAAGCTTGGCTCATGGCAGGCATCATGGATTCATGGCAGCACATGGAACGATTCGCAAATGTGTGATATTTACTCTCTAGAGTTCGCGTCACACAATAGCGTAAGACGGCGTTCTACGGCCCTGATGCCGAGCAACCGGACACAAATTCTAGCAAGACGAGCAACGCGGACCAACTTGAAGAAAGCACCTTTCCTTGCGTTACGTTGCGTTGCTTTGCGTGAGAAGGTGTGTTGCCGTGACAATTATTTTCGCGAATCCACGGGCATCGATGATCGCCGACTTCTGTGCTCATGTTGTACGACAGCCACGAGACGTGATTGGTTGGTGACCAGAACTGTGACGATATTATATGAGTATGTACATTATTGTTGTATATATGAATGCATCACGTCCAGGCATGCTCCAGGGCAACTTCGCCACAGGCATCTATTTTACAATGTTCATGTTCCCAGCATCCAAGTGTGCATCTATTCGTGAACGGTCGTAAAACCGACGCCGTCTATATGAGAAACTCGTCCCCAGCAAAATGCCGCAGCACCACCCACCCCTCGTCAAACGACTTCTTGTCCATGCGCACAATGATGGCTGCATGACTGTGTCGGTTGTTATGTATCCATATTGGATATTTCCGCCATTGCAACGTGTCCAACGACCGGATCATTTCAAATTGATGTGGTGTTAGCGCGAGGGTTGGCTGAGTCGGCGCAGAGAGCCGCCGCTCCCGCTGCATCAAACGCTTGTCCTCGTCGCTCATGGAATCGGAACCACTTCCGTCCTCGTCTTCGTCCTCGGTCGCGAGATACTCCTGGTTTTGGGAGCTGTTGAGTGCCTCGTACGTGTTTTCGACTTCTTCACGGAGTTCCTTGATCAGCACGGGCACTCGGTACCCATCGAGACTGACGCCGGCTTCGCCTCGCTCGTACACCTTGATCCGTTGGGAAGATCGGATGTTTTGAACCACGGAATTGCAGAGATAGGCGAGAATACCAATGGGGACGAATACGGCCACACTGATCATGAATGGAATTCGCTTGATCCACTTGACCACGGACCCGGTGATGGAGGAAAATGTGGCAGGTTCACGAACAATTGGCGATGAGAATTGGAAGGGATTGGCGGGATCCAATATGACTCCGCTGTGGCCCTTGAGGGGGTTGACCTTGACGGAATTCAGCTGCCGATACGGGTCCGTCTTGCTAATAGACGTCGTGTAGTACACGGCGCTTGTATCATTGGTGATGTTGGTGTATAGCGTATGTCTTTTGAACTTGCGCAGCCCCATCATGAAAATAGACTTGGGTTCCGCCAACACAGAAAGTAGCGGCTGCCCGGTATCACGGAAAGCATCGATCGTGAAAAGCTGTCTTCCCGACATGGACAATGTTCGAGCACCCATGGTGTTCCAGACGTGGTTGTGCCAGCCCTTGAGTGGCGTGCGGACCCCAAGATGGGGGGACGCAAACGTGGTGAAGTTCTATCAGCAGAGAACTTGCTCGTTAGAATCCTATGCACATAGAACTCGGGAAATGGGTAGGCAGGCGGTCGGTGTAATGCGGGACTCGTGGTAGACGACTAATGAAGCATCACGTACCATGCACTCGAGCTCATCCAAAATGCCTTTGGCGTACAGCAAGCCCACGGCATACCGAGAGACCAGACCGCCAAGGGAATAGCCAACGATGCTGATTTTGGTGATCTTGCCACCGCTCTCTTCTACGGCGCGCAATTCCTCCTCGATCTCGGAACAGACGCGTTCGCCGCCGCGCTCGATGCCATCGTAGGTGAAGCTACCGATGTTGCGCTTGGCAAACAAAAGTCGCAGCTCATTGGGGGGATACAAGTCGCGTAGGCTCTTGGCCACGTTTCTCATGTGGTCGGGATGACCCCATAACTAGATTTCGCACGGAAGAAAATGGTGTGAGAAGACGAATTCGAATAACGTTGGAGTACCATGAAACGAAAGCATACAGGGAACGCCCACAGGGGCAAGCGATGACGTTGACAAGCGGCAAGGAAATAACACTGTCACCAGACACAGACTCACCCCATGAACGAGCACGCACAAGTGGTCAGCCTCAGGGGCACCTCCCTCATACTTGGGATAGATCGAAGGCGCCATGGCCAGAGTACGCGATGCTTGCCGAAAAATGGGCGGATTTGCGATGCGACGCTTGATGTAGGCCGTTGACGTTGACGTCGCCACCGAAGCCGACGGCCAGACACGTAGGGCTGGTCTAGTAGGAGCCCAGAGCGGGGACCAGAACACCATGCAAGGCAGTCCTTCGAGGGTCCAGCATTTCACGGCGAAACAAAGACAACAAGTCTGGTGAGCCGCCTGCCTCTCCGGCGCAGGTTGGCTCTGGTCACTGGTGAAGAACGGGACGGACTTGAAGGTGTTGTGTGTGCAGCGTGCTGCGTGTGTGACGCGTCTGCAGCCGCGAGGCGACCTCTGAGCAGGGGATTTGACAGTGCACGTGACGTGAAGCTAGGACACGTTCTACAACGACTTTAATTTCACGCCGCCACGGAAGGTCTGTATATGGTTCTGTCGATTAGCATCCCCTAGTAGAATGGATCACAGCACGGCGCTCTCAACAAGGCCAATGGCTCGAATCTGCGGTGCCAGTCATACCCTCGACCCATTGACCATCTTCCGTATCTGACTTGCCAACAACCGCAGCACTCTGACGCACAATGGCCGCGTAATGGCTGCGATGTGAATGCTCTCGCGCCTCGGTAAAAACGGCCATCGTGAGCAGCCTTGCCCGGCCATAGACTCGGTTTAAGCGTCGAGTCTCGAGTCCTCGACTAGTGTCTCCGTTAGCACGCTTACCACGCTCTCGGACTCTGCCGCGGCAGTGCCGCCAAGGCTTTGGATTGCTCTCATTGAAGAAGAGATGCGACTGCAGTACATGAGGGCTACGTAAAGCCCTTGTATGTCACCTGATGCAACCTCCCGAATTTCATTCCTTCGCAACTCCTTTTTGTGCCGTTCTTTCACGAGCCCTCTCTTCGCCGTGACCTAGGAAGCTGTTCCTTTGCGAACGAACGTCCGACGCAGATGAGCAATTCGCCCATGATCCTTTGCAGCCTCATGTCGGAGCCGTGCAACGGCGAAATCCGCTTGTCTTTTTGATGAAACCCGACAAACGGCCGATCGACAAGAGCTGCGCCCGCCCAACTAAGCCTAAATATCGGCAATCGATCCCAAACCCAGATAGAGTTTGAGAGTAGGTCGCTACATATAGCCAGCCGCGAAGCCGTAGCGACACCCGAATATTGCCTGCCCGTAATTCCCTTTGCCCAATGCTTCGCACACCTAATTAAAACAGCATCAAAGCAGCAATGATATCACTATCCGCCATCTCCTTCGCCATTGCCACCGCTCTTTCTGGGTACCTCGCTTCGGCCTGCCTTACACCTCCCAATCCCAACCCGAAATCCAGCCAGGTCTGGGGCAAGGACATCATTGGCTTCGTCGGCCATCCGGCCGCCGTCCTTGCGGGCCGTCTCCTCGCCTTTGGCTTCTGTTTCCACCACGCCATAATGGCCATTCTCCTGGGCGGCAGGACAACATCTCAACATGGCTATTTAAATCCCGACCTCTTTCGCTGGACGTGGATATCACCACTATGCTTCGCATCGGTATTCGCGGGAGCGGCGCTACGACTCTCTGCCTTTGGTGCTCTGGGTAGTCGATTTACCTTTAGCCTGGCAAAGCCCAATGAGCTGAACACGAAGGGCATCTACGCTTACATCCAACATCCGAGCTACACGGGCATAGTGCTCATTTTTGTTCCGCTTCAGCTGCTAATTGTTCGATGGGATGGATGGCCCGCCTATTGGATCCCACAGAGCGTTTCCGACAGACTGCACGGCTGGGGGCTCATTACTTGTGCTGTGTTGGTTTTGACGAGTTTCATATTATTGAGGGCACGAGTTTTCGATGAGGAAGCCATGCTGAAGGAGGTCTTTGGAGACAAATGGGTCGCCTGGAACAAGAGAACCAAACGATTTATTCCAGGACTCATTTAGACTGTGTGGTGGACTGGCGGTGCTGGCACTACTGGAACTACTGGATGTTGGAAGCGAGAAAGCATCAGAGGCATTAGAGACTTGAGACCACGCGGTTCAGACAATAATCTCACAGGCCGTAGCTATTGTGGCGTCGTGAATCGCATTCGTTCATACTTATACATATCGAGACGCTCATTATTCCCTGTGGTGACTTGCTCAACCACGAGCCGTCAGAAGCATGTACAGACAATTCTTTCCGCCTTTTGCGTTGAGGTAAAAGCGACAACAAATCACAAGGAATAAGATTTCTTGGCAAATGAAAACCACAGCAGCAACAGTTATGGCGGACTACCAAAAAGATAGCCTTTTTAAGTTCTTGACGCTTTCATGATCTGCGTTCGTGCCGTCACATCAATGGGGCCAATGACACATGTGCAACGCATGTGTTGGCCCCGCTTTTAGACGTGCATTGCGAGATGACCATAGGTAGAGACGGACTTCATTGAACCGGGTCATGACTTGGTCCTGACATCAGTCTCCATCGATTCCTACGGTTCATACACAGACGGCTATCGAAGAGATCAAATGGTGGACACTTTGGATCGGACACATCGAGAACAGCTTCTGGAGCCAAGTACCCTGCGAAACGAGGCAGCGTGAGCTTGGACATCCCAGCACTCAACATGCTTGCTCCCCGAGCGCTTCATTCACCATCATGAGTTTGTCGCTCAAACATATTCCATGCCCTGCCGGCAACACCTGTACCGCCTTCCAATGCATCTTTGGCCATGCCAACGAGAGACCTTCAGAGGTCACGTTAACCCCACAAGAGCAGAAGAGGTCCCGTGAGCGATCACCAGACGAGAGCGCACCAACACCTAAACGCATCAAGGCGGATGAGCATGACGGGCCTTCACAAACTCAACATGTGCCGATGTCAGATGGAACGAACAGTGTTCTAGATGCGGGAACGAGCACGAAGGTGTCGCCGCCTTTGGCCCCGCGGCTCGTGTCACAACCTATGCGACGGCATGTGGAAGCTACTGGCGTAAAGCCCAATGGCACCACAGCCTCGCAGCAGCAGAAAAGTCCCCCGACTTCAAAGCCCGGAACCTCTCGCATAAAGCGTAACGGGAAAGTCGTTGGCAAGCTGAGCGTGAGCACCGATGCGGCAAAGACGAAGAGGAATCCTGAGACGTTGAATCCTCGTCTTTTGAAAAGCTCGCCTGCAAGCTACGATACTCGACTCAAGCTTCTCAAATTACTGCATGCGGAATTCAGTCGACTGAATGGGGAGTTCAAGGCTCAAAAAAAGACGGACGGAGATGCTGCTGTTGCTGCGGGCCTAGTCATGTCAGACCAAGATGTCATTTTCAAGGCCCTGGATGAGGAGCAGACCGCTGCGCTTGAGAAGCCAGCCGTGTACGCAAACGTCATGAAGAACAAGGTCATGCAATACAGGAGAATGAAGCTACATCAATGGAAGGATGAGCGCATCAAAGAGGCTCCAGGCTCTAAGGAAGCAGCAGCCAACGGTGATAGCAATGCCAAAGTAATCAACACCGGGCTAACGAGCTCACAAGAAGTCGTTCTACTCAAACGTCTCGTCACGGACATCACGGGCCTTGAAGCCCACGGATATGTTTCCTCTGTCCCCTCAGAAGAGATGGTAGCCGCTGCACAAAGCGGGCTGGAGGCAGCTAAGGGCTGGGAAAGGTGCGATCGCTGCCAGCAGCGCTTCCAGGTATTCCCAGGCCGCAGGGAAGAAGACGGGGCGCTTTCGTCCGGCGGCTCATGCAACTTTCACTGGGGAAAGGCGTACGTCCCGGTAAAAGCCCCCGGCGATATCGCCAGAGCACCGAAACGCTATCTATGCTGTGGGCAAGAAGTCGGACAGTCGGCCGGCTGTTTCACGCACGACAACCACGTGTTCAAAGCCGGGGATCCGAAGCGCTTAGCTGCGATCCTGAACTTTGCTGCCACACCTGAGAATGCAAACGTGCCCCCGGATAGGGCCGTCTGCTTTGACTGCGAAATGGCCTACACGGTTCACGGCATGGAGCTCATACGTCTCACTGCCACCGCTTGGCCGACCCAGGAGATATTATTGGATGTTCTCGTCCAGCCTATTGGCGAGATTCTGGATCTCAATTCCCGGTACTCGGGTGTATGGCCCGATGACATGGCCAGGGCGACCATTTTCGAATGGTCGCCCTCGCAGGAAGACCAGCACAGCCCAACTAAGGTCCCCGCCAAGGACCAGGCACGCACGACCGCCAAAGCCAACCCTCTTAAAAAGGTATCGTCTCCCAAAGTCGCGCGAGAATTACTCTTCGCACTCCTGGCGCCGTCGACCCCCTTAATCGGGCACGGGCTGGAGAATGATCTGAATGCCGTGCGCATAGTTCACCCTACGCTCATCGACACGGTGCTGTTGTATCCCCATAGAGGGGGTTTGCCGTACCGCAACAGCCTGAAAATGCTCACCGAAATGCATCTGAACAAGAAGATTCAAGTGGAGTCTGGACCACAGCTATCGGGGCATGACTCTGCTGAGGATGCGATAGCAGCGGGGGAGCTGGTGCGGTTGAAGATTGTGGATGAGTGGAAGGCTATGCAGAGAGAAGGATGGAAGGTGGTGCGTGGTGAGATTTGGGCGCCGGGGAAACCTGAAGGGCAGGATGGAAAGCTCACAGAGACATTCATCGAGGCGCAAAAGACGTAGGCTCATGTCTCGTTCATTGCATCACATGCTTGGATTGATAGAATCATGCATGTTTGGAGTTGACGGATACAGGATAGCACCCACCCTAAAAAGCATTGGGGGTGATTTTACTTCGTTGTGGAGATATTTCCTTTTAGGTCATTTCAAAAGCATAGAATTACAGTACATAGTCGCTCGTATATATCTCACCAACGAAGTGGAGAGCGGCCTTGCCTTTGATCTCTCATTCCTCCCAGGACTTCATAGATACAACATCATCAGCGCCCCTACGTCCGCCCAATTGACAGCAAGTATTGACCACCATTACCCGACTTCCCACTGGGCAGATACGCCACGTTGGGGTTAGAAGACAACGTCGATGCAATCTCTCTGCTCGCCTCAATCTTGCGGATCTGAATCAGACCATCGCCCGATTTGGCAATGGCCTTGCTGATAGTGTCGGCGCTCTCGGCTTCACCCTCGGCGCGGATAACGTTGGCTTGTCGCTCCTGCTCGGCCTTCTCGACGATGAATCGGGCTCGCTCGGCATCCTGCTGGGCAATCTGCTTCTGTTCAACAGCCTTGGTGAATTCGCGGCCGAAAGTCATGTGCGTGATGGAGACGTCCTCGAGGGCAATGTTGAACTCGGCGGCGCGGAGGGTGAGGTCGTTCTGGATTCGTCGAGAAACCGCTTCACGCTGTGTAATAAGCTCTGCGGCATCGAACTGGGCGACGATGGACTTCAGGACTTCATTTCCGATAGAAGGCAGGACTCTCTCATCGTAATCAATACCGAGGTTCTACACATGGAGGGGTTAGTCGAGGGGAGGGCGCTTGCTTCTGACAACGATGTCGCTCTCTGCTGTGGAGGGAATCGGCGACTATTCATACCTGGTAGATTTTTGGCAAAGCTTGGACATTCGGCCGATGTAGCACACGCAGCGTCAGGCTGACCATCTGCAAGTCTTTGCTTCCCGTCGTCGTGGCAATGTTCCTCGGCTTGGTTCGCACATCGAAGATGATGCTCTTCTGCAGCCATGGAATCAGGAAGTGTGTGCCCTCATTAATGACCTCATCTTTGACACCTGAAATTCTGTCGAAGATGACAGCCCTTGATCCACCCTTCACGTCAAAGATGGACTGGCCGGCGAGGAACAGGCCAGCAGTGACGGGCACAGCCAGCTGGTACACGCGATTGAGAGCTTTTGCTGCGGCCGCCATGATGCCGAATACGCTCTGGTCTCGAGAAATAGAATCGAAGGGCGAGCGGTTTTACTGTGGGAGGCGCGCGGCAACGGCCAAGGATTTGAAGAGTCGGTGGTGGTGTGTGGAAGAGGTAGTTGATGATCGCTATCCTAAGCTCTTGAGTGTTGTCGCAGTCAGAAGTCAGAAGTCAGAGCAGAAGGCCCAGCCAAAGGCTGATGTTCGGGTCATGGTCGCTGCGCTAAGCCTTTTCGGGTAACGCTCAGGATATCGGCCTGCGGTTTTCCAAGACTTTGACCCTCTTCTGTTCTAATCGCCTCCCGTAGTTACGACTTCACGATTCGTTCGCAACAGCGAAAAGGAATTCAACGTTAAGCATATCCTTCGATTCCAGCCACGATGAGACCGACACAGGCTTTGAGAGGGGGTGAGCCCAACTGGAAGGTTGGCCAGTGAGTCTTCACCGTCCTTATTCTCTTTTCCATCTTTCGTCGGCGCGGGGGACGAGGGTACTTCCTCCGCCTGTGGCCTATTCTTCGCGACCGAGAAGACACATTTCGCCAATCGACCCCCTCTTGCTTCAATGTGAACTAACGATTCTGTAGCTATATTGGTGACTGGGGAAACATGGGTGAGTGATGGACTTCTTTTCTGGCAATCGACCACGACATTACCGTTTCGGCAACTTCGAAGAATGAGAGCGGGCATACCATCGATCGAAGAAGACAACTCGCTAGGACCAGAGAAGGGACGGGTGGCCATATACTGGGATCAATGCGACTATGTCGGAAACGGCTGTCGATTGCTGTGCACAACGGGCAGCAGGCGACGGCGTATTCTCACGACACGACTACCGCGCCAACACGAGAGCATTCGAACACAGTTAAAGTACTAACACGACGACAACAGGTGGCTTCAAGCAAAAGGGCATCATCCACTATGGTATCTCTGCCAACCGACAGAACCCCATGGTCGGCACGTTCCACGACGCTATCTTCAACACCTTCCGCCGCACCAAGAGCCAAATTCTCTACTGGCTTCCTCCTATGATTGCCGCGTACGGCCTCTTGAACTGGGCTACCGAGCGGTAAGGGGATTATTTTCGATATGAGAACGAGTTTGAAAATTTCGTCTAACTATTGTTATTGAACCAGCAACCACTACCTCAACTCCAAGGCGGGCCGCGCTGAGTTTGGCGAGGAGGAGGAGGAGTAAAGGCCTCGGGATAGGCAGGGGAGCAAGTCCATAATTGTTGGTGAAAAGAAACTGTACATCATGCTGGATGTTGGGAAGAGAAATAGACGTTGTATAAGCCATTACGGTATGCGATGATCGCATGCTTTCAATTGAAGCCTTTCTCATTTGTTGCATTGAGAACTGTGGCATGCATGCCTCCGTTGACGGCGGCATTGGCTTCCACTGCCACGACAATCGTTCTGCACACATCTCCATGAAACAGACACCTATGAAAGAACTCATAAGCCAGAGGAGAAGCACTTACCAAACGCCATGCGTCCATTCTCTTTCGACCTTCACGAAAATACTCGTCACCAACTGGCTTCAGCCCCTCCAGTGACAAATGGGTCACGTGCGTTCTCTCCGGCGCCGGCACAACATACAGCCGAACACTGTAAGCGCATCCCCACGCCAAGCCCATTCCAAAGTTTCAATGGGGCCGTGGTAAAAAAAAATCAACGAGGCAGA
Organism: Claviceps capensis; assembly: GCA_018360045.1. Classification (NCBI taxonomy): domain Eukaryota; kingdom Fungi; phylum Ascomycota; class Sordariomycetes; order Hypocreales; family Clavicipitaceae; genus Claviceps; species Claviceps capensis. Next base: position 13,958 of record SRPN01000317.1, on the reverse strand, counting down.
ATCTCCCGCTAGAGTGGACGAAGAACTTCTGTAGAGCGCGCCAGTCGATCCGGACAATTTACAACAGTCTTTCGGCACAGCCCCGTCCTTTCCAACGCACATATCCCAGAGGACGAATCTTCTCATCGGAAAAAAAGAAGAAGAAAAAGAATAGCTCTCAAATTTTTGTGCAATTGGCCTATATCTTCATTTCTGTTTGTCTTCTGCTCTGAAGACAAAAAGTCTCCCACCGACTTCCCTGACAAACCGATACCGAGCGGCTTTGCCCATCCTCTCACACCAAAATGGCGGCCGAAAGACCCGAGAAGAAGGAGAAGAAGGACAAGAAGCGAAGCGACGAAGGCGGTGTCTCCAAGACCAAGAAGGACAAGAAGGACAAGAAGGAGAAGAAGGAGAAACTAGCGGCTGTGCTGGATCATAAGCTCCAGGAGGATGACGTTGCGCAGAGCGGCAAGGAAACCAAGACCAAAGCCGTAGCCCGTGACGCGGATCACGATTCGGACATGGAAGACGATGACGCTGCTGCAGAGGCCCTGCCCCTAGAAAGGACAGTGGTGCCGTTTGCAGTGCCAGTCGCGGATGAGAAGGGTATGAAGAAGGTGTACAAGACGATCCGAAAGGGTATGTTACATTCCCCTCCACCCTTTTTGCCCATTTTCCCAAGCTTTTACCGTCGCCCTTTGACGGCAGAAGTGCGCCTTCGCCTTGTCCTTCCTCGGGAACTTGTGTGTTCTGCTCTTACTTCCCGTACCGTCTTTCTCTTTCTGTGTGTGTGTGTGTGCGAAAAGAAAGAAAGAAAGAAAAGCGAACCCTGGAGCGGCGCGCTCAAAAAAAACAACAACAACAACAAAAATAAACACAAACAAACACAAATTGACAAATTACATGTTGGCTAACAACTCAAAATTAAAATAGCCGCCAAAAACGGCACCCTCAAGCGCGGCGTCAAAGAAGTTGTCAAAACCCTCCGCAAATCCCCCGCCTCCGCCCCCGGATACACCTCCTTCCCCGGCGTGGTCATCATCGCCGGCGATATCTCCCCCATGGATGTCATCTCCCACATCCCCGTCCTCTGCGAAGACCACAACGTGCCCTTCATCTTTGTCACTTCCCGCGCTGAGCTTGGCGCCGCGGCCAAGACCAAGCGCCCCACCAGCGTGGTCATGATTATGGAGAAGGCCGAGTCCAAGAAGAAGGCGGCTGCTGCTTCTGCCGCGGACGACGGCAAGGACAATGAGGATACTGAGTCCTTTGGGGATGCGTATGCTTCGCTGGTTAAGTTGGTGAACAAGGAGTACTCCAAGCAGTCGTTTTGGACAAAGGGCGAGTCCAAGGCCTGAGCCAAGGTGGAGGATGTGAGAAAGGGACAGAGAAGATGCAAGTATTGACTTGACTATATTCTGGCGACCTGGCTATATTTGTCGTATCTGGGAGTTACTGCGAAATGGGGTTCATGCAGCCTTGCAAGCTGGTGCACAAGGACGCAACGCCTCGCTCGCAGATGCTGAAGCTCAGTCTGGAAAATAACTTGTGAAGAGGAGGGGAAGAAATGATGTTGCAGACACTGTGTTTTGATCTCGATGTATAAGTACCAGTGGCAGTAGGGCTAGGAGGGCCGATTTGGGTTACGAAGGCGTTCAGGTTCAATTCTGCATTATCAAGACATAAGCTTTGAAAGAAAAGGACAAGTTTCAACTGTTTACATTTTCTTGTTCCCAATCTGTTCCTTCGTCAAGGGAGCAACGAAGGAACGGCGCGTGCGATGCCTCCTGTCGTCTGCTGGTTTGGATCTTATCCGAGTGATTTCTGATGGAAACATGGGCTCCTTCGCTCGTCGTTTGCACAACGTGCTATACACTCCACTAACAAGTTGGTTGTAGGCCTACTTGCATTTGTTTATCGAGACGTTACAAAACTAAGCTGAATTGCTATCTAGACTGCCGAAGTAGTGCAGCATCCAACCTGGATTAAAAAGGTGCCGATACCGTGCCAGATACCGAAACACGCAAACATGTCGCGTTCAAGCACTTCGCGTGCTTGTATTTCTTATAATACACTTCCTACCAATTCCTTACTCAAAAGGATTGGTGCGAGTTCCCCACCAGGTCAAGAACACTGACAAACCAATGGTCTCGATCAGCTTCGCGGCGATGCCAACCCCGACAGTATCGATAGGGCGCCTCTCAGTGAAGATTTGGCTGATGAACTATGGTACGAGAGAGCGTTAGCAAGACTTTCGAGTATAGAAGATAAGCACCTTAGAGGAAAGGCTCAAATGGTCGCTGAGGCCGCGTGTCTACGTCATCATCACATCATCATCTGGTGCCAACGCCGTGGCAATTTTCAACGCCATGTGAGAGCATGGACCATGGGATGTGACAAAATTATCGACTGATTCTGCGCCGCAGCTGGCCAAAAAAAAAAAATCAAAGCTAAGAGCGAAATAGCGAAACTTACCCCGGGAGCAGCGGTAGCAGCAAAGATGAGACCACCCAGGTAAGCAGCACCCTTGTAGCTCAACGTGGCAGTGGCGTTAATCAAGGCGCCGACGCCATAACTCTGCAGGGCGGATCCGACAAACGAGGTGCCCCAGGCGATGGCAGCACCGCTGGCCTCCTTGGACTTGATGAACTCCTCTTTGGTGTTGGCCTGCTTGGCGCGCTGGTAGGTATGGCCGAAGACAGGACCCAGGATGGCCAGCTCAACGCCGTGGTTGAAGATGGTGCCGAGGGCGATGGCCGAAGGCTTTACGGGAGGGAGATCTAGGAGCAATGGACATGTTAGATTGAAAATCTGTTGCCCGACTCAACACGCGTAAGGCAGCTCATATTGAAGCGTGTCGCTCAGCGGCAAGCAGTCTGTCTAAAGATAGACACAACATTGGAAAGGAACAGGATATGGCTTACAGTGCAGAGACATGGTGACTTGAGAGTTGTGAGTGAGAGAGCTGTACGATTGTTTTGTGCGTTGTGTGTGAGAAAAGAAGAGCAATACAAGAAAGAGTTTCAAGGTTACAGTAGAAGCGAAGATACGAGGACACAAGCGACAGCCCTTGTTCAACGAATAGCTCCCCCGCCTCTTGCTTTTAAAGTAGCAGCCATAACTTGGTCCTGTGGTTCCTTGCCTGTCCTACCAGACGATGATGTCACCACTCTGCTTGTTTTGGGCTGTTGACGGAAAGAGGCGCTTTCGTTGCTGTATGCTCCCCCACTTCGCTTCCTTTTCATTCTGCTTCTTTTGCTTTCGCTTTCAGCAAGATGAGGCCCCGTGCACCATTCTTGCTTGTACTCGTGGACTAGGCACCTCCTTTCTTCGTATGAAACGGGGCCCAAAACGACTGATCAGTGATGGCAGAGAGAGCCCGATTCGGTTGACAGAGGTGGCTTGGGCAGGCAAGGTCGGCTACATGCTCGCTGCATTTCCTGCATTTCCTCTCAAATTTCTTGCACAGCATTGCTTCAGCCTTGACGATCATTGAATTGCCGAGGACGTAGGTACTACTCCTACTCCGTACGTGAGGCCATGACGGAACTTTGAATCTTGATGCGACGACATCGGCTTAAGCTCAGCACCCCTGCTCGCCCCATCACGATTCGCACCGCCCCATCTTTCCTCCCCCAGAATCTATCGGAAACTTGAACCCGGAACCTAAGCTCCTACAAGCACATTAATTATGCAGTGGCCGGGGTAAGAAGTCTCTGCAGCTGTAGCCTGTCACGACTCACAACTTTTACTGCCCTACAAGGCTGCACCGCCACACATGTAAACTAACTAGGTATGTACATACATATGTATCTAAGGTAGGCAGGAGGTACGGTACATACCTGGCACACGACTTATTCAGATCATGGTTAATTGGATCGCGTTGGACGATTGGGCCCAGGTACCTAGGTATCACGCAATGGATGATATGACGTGGCGACACTGGAGCGAGGCCCTTAATATACATACACATATGTACAGTGAATGTGACAATGGCCCAGCAGAAGTCAGGACCCAGTAAGCTCTGCGGCTTCCTTTTCTGTCGACTCACCACCATATTACCTATGCCCCGAATGCTCATCGAACTGCCAAGCTGGCAGCTGCTCCAAGTCCTCTGCTCTAATAAGATGAAATAACACAAGTCCACGGCAATGTACTGTCCCATAAAATATGCAATTATCAAACCCAAAACCCCCGGCTCTTTGAAGCTTCGTTTTTTCTTTGTACAAACCGCGGCGACAGGGCCTTATTAGACAACTACAACTACACATGTAACAAGAGCAACATCTTGTATCATTGGAAAAGAAATGAATACCGCATCGACGTGTTTCGAGCTTCCTTAACGCTATTCACGCATCATGCTTGACGCTTCCTCCGCCTTTAATAAAAAAGTAAAATTTCAAACGCCAGTTAAAAGTCACACCAAAATTTGCCGATTACTCACGCCATATGCTGTCCGTCTTCGCCGCCTCGAAGTGCCAAGAGCGCTCTCACATCATGGACATACTGCAGACCTTCCAGCAGCGGCACCAGATGCATCAGGTCATTGTCAGTCGGGTCATTGATCCAGCCTTGAATAGGAATCGCATTGTCTAGAAGCACACCCGAAAGGTTAGACAAGAGGATCGATGAATTGACTTGGATGGTACGAGCTCGCAGGTTGGGTTTCAACTTACCCTCGTGAAACAGGTAGCTCAGTGGACTATTATCCAGAATCATGACTTTACTCAAGTCTGGTTCCACCGAGCTCAGGTCTTTGATGTACGCGCCTTGACGGTATGTGCAGTGCTGGCGATAATACCGGGCAGAGAAGTACTTGCGCTCAGCTTCCAACCAGTCAATCACCGGATCGGCGTATTCTTGCACCGAGGCCGTGAAAATGACTAGATTGAACCACTTGCAGATCCTTCGCAGAAATTCATCACAATAGGGGCGCTTGTTGACCCAGTACAGTATAGGATGCTGTGCAGCGCCTCCGGCGGCATTGCCCATGCCCAACGACGCGGTGTTTAACCGCACCTCGACCATGTGGCCGCTGCTGCGACCGCCGCCCTTGGACATACTGTGAATCAGAGTTTCGTCCAGATCGAGAATAAGAGTCTTCTGGTGTTTGGCAGAGGCATCGAGTTTCAAGTAGGAGGGCTGTCGTCGAGGGATTAACGGGCGCGGCGGAGCGGGTGTCTTTGGATATTTCGTCAAGGCCGCGATCGGAGATGTAGGAGATTTAAGTTGTGCGGAAAGATCTTCATTACTGGTCTTCGATTGGGTTTCTGCGGATTTCGCTCGGCGGTGCTGCTTGCGCTGTCGCAGAGCATCATCGTTGTGGACTTTGATTCGTATCGATCTTCTGGCCGAGCGCAATTCTTCTGCTGGGTTGAGTGAGTTTGATCTTTCGTGCCGACCACTCGAGCTCGTCGAATGGTCGCCTTCTGATTCCGAGGATTGACCGGAGGTGGATGAACTGGACAAGGAGGCAGGGCGCGGTGCGATACGGCGGTACCCAGAAGGCTGCGAGCTCGCTACCGGAGGTGCTGTGGATCGATTGCCATGGGGTCTGTAGCCATCCAGACTTCTCCCCTTGCGGACGCCAAAAAGCTTCCTCAGCTGTTCTAAGGGTGCGAAGATGCCTTGTTCATCGTAGAAGCATGCCATTAGGTGGATCGCGGGGGACGCAATAGTAGCAAGTACCCATCTGATCGAGCTGACGAGGTTGGACATAAACCTCCGTGGTATCGCGTGCCACCAGCTGCTCCGCTTATTGCCATCTTTGCCTCCGTCAAGCAACGGCAAGTTCTCACCAGCTGCATGACTAGTCTTTTCGTGGAGTTTCTCCTCGTCGTGCTCGTCATGGCCGTTGTCGTCAAATCCCGGGAACGACTCGGCCTGACGTTCGTATTTGCCCTCTGTTGTCGCATCACTAGACTTGTCATCCGACATCAGGCCAACACTGAGGCTGCCGAGGCTATTTGTCCGGGACGAATTCGGGCTCGGAGAGGGCGAGACGCGGGAGGTAATGATGTTGATCGAGTTCATCGTGGACACGGACAGCCATCCATGAGGTAGCCAGGGCTGTCCGGAGAATGGAATTCGGCGGGCGGATGCGGAAATGGTCCAAGCAGCCGCCGAGTCGCGGGCGCGTCGCGAGAGAAGAATACGAAGCCGCCTGGGAGGGCGCCTCTATCGATGTGGCAGGGTGATGTCAGCTCGAAGGGGGGTTGGGTATTTAACCGTTTGGCTTGCGGTTCAGACAAGCAATCACAGGGGGGCTTGTTCAGGCGTTCGCATTGAGCTGATTGACAGCAGCCGATGGCGAAGTGACGAGCCTCAGGATGCGATGGCCATGCGTAGCCACGGTTTGGGTTGAGGGACAGGGTCTGAGTTTGAGAGTTGAAAGACGACAGCGTCTGTCTACCTTTGCCTGCCTTTGGCAGAGCTGCTAAGAAGGCGCTGCTGCCTCAAGCTGCCCTGGAGCGGGTCATGATTCCTTTGTAACGCTCTTCATGCATGTACAGTGGTGTACTTGTCCGTCGTCGTGTGCGTCGTCCACTGGCCACAAGTCTATTCATTCTACACCGAACTCATCCGTCACATGATACAAGGTATTGCGTGTGACTTCCCTACAACTACCTATGTTTCGTCCCATTTGCGCGACAATTCAGAAAATTAAGTAAGTCGCTCGGTCTCTCAAGTTTCTTACTGTCCAGGACAGGATCTTCCGCACCAGGGCCCACCCCTTGACGTGGTTGCCCCGCCTTGTCCCACCACTTGACCTCACAAAACCGCCAAAGTCCGGGTCGCGCATCACAGTCATCCAAGATCACAGCTTTCAATTCCTCGTCGCGAAAAAAAAAAAAAGTCAGAGCCCGTCTACAGCACCACTCGGCCCAGCTAACAATACGCAACAGACTCATCTTTCTGAGTCAAAATGCCTTCCGCTACGGCGGCCCATGCGCCTGATCTGGAAAAATACCTAAAGTCCTTTCGAGGGCAGCCTTTGGAGGCAGCCGTCGAGAACCTCATTTCGTGAGTGCACACCCATCGAAGCACAAGGACTCCAATGTGCCTTGCAAGTGGCAGCTCAAAGCAGCTCATTAGGCCGTCCCGGACCACTGATCACTGACCCGTCACTTCCAGACTTCTCAAGAGGCGGCAGATACGAGGATCGGAGCCGTGCGCCGTGGCCACGGCTCATATTCTTCTCCAAGTCGTTGCGCGCTCCAAGTGGCATGATGTGGATGGACTTATCGACAATGTCTCTCGAATGGGTCGTCGCTTGGTAGAGGCTCAGCCGAGAGAGCTCGTCATCGGTAACATCGTACGCCGAATCCTTGCCCTCATTCGCGATGAGGCAGTCGAAGACCGAAACGAAGCATCAAGCGAGACGCCGAGCGAAGCACCCATGACGCCTCCTCTTCTCTCAGATCCCACGAGCGTTTTGCAGCGGCTTCCTTCGACGTACAAAAAGCAGGGCTCGGCTGGCAGCGACTTGTCCGAAACTGCTAACCCGCCTCCGCGACCAGGACCTTTGTCATCGTATAGCTCTGTCAATGTGCCAAAGTCCTTGTTCCACCTCCTCTCTGTATCGTCGCCCTCGCTTGGCGATGGTACATGCTCGCCACACCGCAACTCGGGTACCTCGACTCCAACGCGTCTTGCACACCAGACGAACAGCCAGATTCATGCACTCAGATCAGAAGTCATTGATGGAATCGAAGAGATTAAGGACGAGATCAGCTCCGTGGATGACCAAATCGCTGCCCTTGCCGAGGTACAAATTCGTCCAGGAGATCACATTGTTGTCCATCAGCCATCAACAACTGTAGAGCGATTCATCCTCCGAGCGGCAGCCAAGCGCAAGTTTACCGTCCTGATCGTCACGGAAGCCACTCGTCAACAGAATGGCAGCGTTCAATATGCCAACTTCCGCAAAAAGCTCACTGCATCAGGAATCACGGTCATCAACGTCATGAACTCTGGCCTGATGGCCTATATGCCACAAGTCAGCAAAGTCATTCTCGGCGCCAGAACGATCGTCGCCAACGGAGGTGCCGTCACCGATGCGGGCGCTTGCACTATTGCCAGAGCTGCGCAGAAGCAGGGCACTGCAGTGGTGGTCTTGGCTGGAATTTACAAACTCAGTCCGGTCAATCCCTTTGACGAGGATTCGCTCATCGAATGGGGCGATCCTTCGAGCTCTGTGAGCTTTTCTGACGGTAGTATTGTGAACGGTGTGGAGGTTCGGACTGCCGTAACGGAGCTGGTACCTGCCCAGTTCATCGATACCTACATTACCAATCTGTACGAGGCTTCTCTTTTGTTCTTGCCATTTTCCTCCTTTCCCTCCTTATGTTCGGCGTCTTTTACTCCTCCTCCCACTCTTCTTTCTCCTCCTATCTCTTCGTCTTCGTCTTGCTCTTCGTTTGGAAACTAACACCTTTTTTTTTTAGGGGAACCCACTCTCGGGAGCACTTGGCCAGCTTAATCTCGGACCACTACAAGCAAGAGGACGCTGATTTTCATCTTGGCGACCCCTCCGATCGATGATCGGTCTCAACCCTTGGTCAAATGCAGGCAAAGATGCTGGAGGTATATCTGACGCGACGAGATCTATCTAAATACACAAACTCGGCATCGGAAAAAGGTTGAAAGTCATGCTTATACCACGTAGCAAAGGAACGACGAGAAGAATTGTGCTGCGCAAGTTGCTGTGGCGGCCTTTGTCAAACGGGCAACATAGGCTGTTATTTGGTAGGCCATAGAAGGCCATTGAATGGCGCATTTCAATAGGCAAACCAGCTGGAGAATGCGTTCATTCCACTAAGCGACCCACGAATCACATTGATGCTACCAACTCAGCCGAAGATGACTGTGATACACCCATACATTGATACCACGTCTTGATTGGTCAACGGATCGCCTCAGGACAAACGCGGTGGCTGCAGCGGCCACGAGTCCGATTCACTTGGACCCGTCGAGGCAGCACAAAGCCAGCCTTGGCCATAGACTCACAGGGCTGTGTAGTTCCCTATCGTTTCGGGATTACTTTCATTTAGTTGACAGTTGAGTGCTCATGCTGGTCATTGGTAGCTTAATAAGATATCACGTCGCCGTTCTCCTCCGGTTACCCCTCTTCTCACGTTTTACAATTCCCGTCTTCTCACGTTCACTGTTTTCCCTCTTCTTACATTTCTCTTTCCTCTCTTTTCATATTCCCAAGACGCTTTCACTGCACCTCCACTACTCAACTTGCACGTATTTCCAGCGACAGAATACGGCATCCCACTCATCCTCTTTTGCTCTTGACGAGGACACACGTGCTGGAGATAGACAACCATGAGACGAACACAAAGTACCATCCACGTCCAGGCCAACGGCGCCCCGCCCCCGCCTTACTCAGAATCAAACACCTACACCAGTTCACCACGTACCGGTCTTGCCCCTCTTGACGATGCGGCATCATGCCTCTCCTTCTCCTCCTCCTCCGGCACCGGGGACCACGTCATCTACACGCCCCCCATTACGCCGCGCACGTCGTCAAGCGCACACCATTACCATAACTCTCCTCAGCGAGATCAGAGGCTGCGCGCGCAGTACAGCGCGACACGATACTTGGATTCACGATGTATCCCCGCTACTGCGGACATCAGCCTGCAGAGAGATACCTTCATTGTCGGGCTCCATGTCCAGGACTCTTCTGTCCCGGGCCACTTTCCCTACCAGGACGGCTTGGCAGCCAGAGACGTGACTCGCCAGGATTGGGCCACTTTTATGAACTTCATGCTGCCTGGCCATGCTACGAAGGGAATTGAGGCCATTTGGGAGAGAGAGCTCACATTGGAGGGGACGAGCGAGCATGGGGCTGCTGCTGATTCTATGAGCAGTTGGTCTCGGGCGGAGCCGCAGCTTAACACTATGCATGAGGAACATCCAGTAGTTGCGGCTGCGGCGAGGAGAAGGATCATCAAAGAAACTGTACAGCAGTGGAACGAAACGTTTTTTGGGCCAAGAGGTATACATCTTGTGCTGGAACAGGATTTTGGACCACATGTGCAGCAGAAAGTCGAAGCGTGTACGACGAGCTTGGAAGGGTTATCTTTTAATGATTATCATAGTGGCATCTTGCCACCTGGGGACAGCAAAGGTACTTCCACAGAGGACCATAAGGGGGCTTCGATGGAGCAAGACCAAGCAGGACAGGAAGATGACAAAGTTGGAAGTCCTGGCCGTCAGACTGGTGGCCCTAACTCTGACAACAAGGCATTCAGCCAGGATACTTTTGGCGGCCCTCCTGCTTCCATGGGATCTTTTTCGTGGTCCGTGGACGGCAACTCGGGATGGTGTCGTTCCGGACGTGGAGAAGACTTGTACTCCGCAAACGACACCCCGCATGGCCATCCTGGACCTGGTATCTTTGAACAGCGCGACCGAGGTTCGCATGAGCCTCCTCACTATGAAAGTAGCCCTCCCGCCCACGCCCACGCCCACGAAGAGACAAGGGGGCGTCCCCGTCATTCTCGCCACGACGAAAAACAACCACGTGCTCTGTCCACATCCTCGACAGCTTCATCCATGGTGTCCAGCTATTCTGCATCTTCCTCCGTCGGCTCTCTTCCGGACTATAACGACATCCAAGAGCACCAGCTGCCCCTCTACGCAGTGCGACTACAAGACTGGGCATCTCACCCTGAGCAGATACGCACCAAGCGCGACATCGAGGCGCTCAAGGCAGAACTCAAGTCCCTGAAGAGGCCACCCGGGACCACGTCATCCTACCAGGCCCCTTGTATAAATAAAATGGCCCTCAAGGGCCAGATCAAAGCCCTACAGGCGCAGTGGAGAGGCGTCAAGAAATCGCAGAGGCATTCCCGCAAGGCGCATAAGCGTGAGCGGCGACAACGCCGACGAGCCGAGAAGCAAGAACGGCGACAGAATGCGAAAGAGGTGCGCAGGGCGTACAAGGACTTGAGAAAGGGGAGAACCAGCCGAGGAGGTCCCGGTCCCTTTGGTGGTATGCCTGCTCCTCCTGTGCCTGTCGACCCCCAGATTATATCCGCGATGGCAATGGCGACGGCGACGGCTACGAGCGCATCTTCTGCGCGTCTCTCACAGAGCTACGCGTCTAGACGAGGTCCCGGAAGACACTCGCAGCGCAGCTCCTATTTCCTGGGACCACAGGGAATGTGTGGCGAGAATATTCCGATGGGAATCCCTGGAATCCCGCGGCCGCAACGACCTCTTGGACCGTTTGGATCGTTTGGATCGTTTGGACCGTTTGGACCTCAAGGATTTCCGGGGGTTCCTGTATTCGCAGGACAAGGGCACACTATGCACTCTGCGCGCCCTTCGCACTCTATGCACTGGTTTCCCATTGGGCACCCTACGCATCCTGTGCATCCTATGCACCCCTGGGGCCCTCGAAACTACGACCAAGGCGAACACCCCTTCCACGCAAGAGGACCAGTGCCGTTCATGGACACCACCAGAGGGAGTGGCCGTCCGCACAACGACGTACCTGGTGCATGGCCCAACGACGATATCCCCCAAGCAACCGGTATTTCTGACCCTGCTCCTGGGCCACTCCCAAGTCCAGCCTCCGCCGCGAAATACAGGGTCGTGGCGAGTTTCGAAGACCAGGTGAGAAAAATGACGTCTCGTTTAGCGTCTCTGGAGGACGGTGTGGAGAAGGCATCCCTGCAGAAGACGATGGACGAGCTGGTACGTATGACGAATAGGCTGCGGATAGAGGCCGATGAGATGTATGCGAGGGACTTGGCGTGTGCGGGATAGGAGTCAGGAGTGAGGGTATGGGAGGATAGTCGCTGGACGTCTATGAGCGTTATCAGGAGAAGGCATGACGGAGTTATGAATTCAGTGGCGAGGTTCGTGGGGGGAACAGGCGATGATAGTGTCTGTGAGTACTGGCACACAAGTCTGTTACATTCATTGATCACGGGCTCCGGTCGTGTCTGGGAAGAAGGAAAACGCACGACAAGGGGAGAAGGAAGATGAGACAAGTTTTTCTGTGTAGTTAAAGTGACGGCACGGTATGTATGGCTTCAATGTGAAGAGACCGAGTGAAACGAAATCAAAGTGCATGACGCGTTAACAAGAAAGTCCCTCCCTGTCTCTTGCTCAATATGTTGTACATGACCGAGTCAATGACATGACGTGTCTGATGTCAAGACTGAGACACCAAGTGAGAACACGGGCACATGTTCGCCAATGCCATCCATCTCCCATGAAAATTGGAACCTCTATCTGTACAAAATACGAAGCGAATAACCATGGTTTTCACAACTTCATCGCCGTGGGATTCAATCTAAAACTGCAGCGGGCCAACGCCCAGTACAGCTTCCTCTCTGGCCAAGACGACTTCCCATGATATTGTCACCTCGATGTCCGCTTTGGTGCACATGATTACTTCGCGTTCTCAATTTGATACGAAAAATACACCATGAGGCCCCAAGTACCGTCTATCCGAGAAAGTTCGCCCTTTCTATCCATCTCATGCACCGAGCGCACCCCGACTTTTGTTTGTACCCAATGGTAGAGACATTTTGTCAAAACTCCCCATACTCCAAGTCTAAATCCATTATAGCCTTGCCATTCCTTCTTGCCAAGAAGACCAGAGAAGAAGAGAAGACGTGATTAGAAAGGCCAGAAAAGCACCAAAACGAAAAAAAAAAGTAAAGGAACCTGAAAAGGAATAGAGGGCCTTCCCTCTACTTCTTCGTCGCGTCCTTCTCAACCAGGGCACCCACGCCCAAGTTCCGCCCCACGGCCACCTTGATCTTCTTCCCCTCAGCCGGATCCCTGCCCACTTCACCCACCGCGTCACCCTCATCGACGGCCTCCTCCTGAGATGCCTCCTCCAGCTCGTCCTTATCGAGCTGCGCCTTTATGCCAGACAGGTCCAGGCGCATGCAGAAGGCGTCCTCACCGTCGGCGTAGTACTTTGCTTCCATCTTTTCATTCGTAAACTTGAGCGTATCTTCGTAGAGGTGTCGAGCCGCCGTATTGGAGACGCGCACGTGGAGAGAAACGTATTTCGCATTGTACGACTCAACCATGGCGAGTTCTAGGCGCGGGTTGTTGTTAGTGCATATATGATTCTGTGGACGAGCCCAGGGCAGAAGAACAACATGAAAATATCAAGAGACGGAATATTCATAGTAGGCGTGAAAAAGGAATCAAGAACCAGAAAGTGAACCAACATCATCTCCAGAGACCACAGAGTGTCCCGAACTGCAAATATCCCTCCCGCCTCTTCAAAGACACCCTTCGCGGAAAAAAAAAAAAAAGGGAATAGGTAGCATAACATGACAAAAGCGCAAATCTCAAATCTCAAGCCCGCCCCAGAAGAAGATTTTTTTTTTTTTTTTGACTCACGGCTCTGCCTCATCAACTTCTCCGCGATTCCCAATCGCCGGTGTGTCCTCATCACACTCAAGCTCGTCACATGTCCATGCGGGATCCCATCCGCAGGGTCCTCCTCCATCTTGGCGAGCACGTAGCCCACAATCTTGGGGTACTCGTAGGGCCCCTTGCGCGGCCGCGATACATCCACGGCGACGTAGCTCAGCTGCGGCCACGAGAGGGCATGGTAGAGATAGTATTTCAGGAAGTAGTTTTCGGGGAGGTTCTCGAGGTTGGCGTGCTGGATGAGGGGGAGGTCTTCGATGGTAAGGACGCGGATGTCCATGGTTGGGAGAGGGGGCTCCTGGCCGGGGTGTGCGTGTCGAGCACTGAGAATGCGGTGCGGTGCGGTGTTGGGCGGTTTCGCGGGATGGGATTTTGGTGTTGAAGGGAAGCTTCTGCGAGACGTTTTCCCTCTGCTCGTCGCTCGACAGCGACAGCGGGCTGCTGCGGGGGTGGGGTTCGAAGTTTAGGTACAGTGGGGTCTCAAAAGTCCTGGAGGAAACCACCCCCCAAGCGCCACAGTGAGGTGGTGCATGTAATTTCAATCAGCCACAACT
>SRPN01000316.1:0-28058 GCA_018360045.1 Claviceps capensis | reverse complement strand
TAGACGGGGACAGGAGCGAGGTGGCGTACGCAGCGTCGTAGGCCTGCACCAGGCCACCGCCCTGCTGAGGAGCAGGCGCAAGCTCGCCAAAGATGTTGGTGCCGTCGCTGAACCCCTGAGGCTTGGCCGTGGACGAGAGCAAATTGGTCATGAGCTGCGGATCAAGAGTACCACGAACCTCAGAGACCAGAGCGATGATGGCGGCCGTCAAGGGGCACGACATGGATGTGCCAGACAAGACAGCATAGCTGCCCTTGGCCACAGGATAGGTGGAAAGAATCATGCCACCGGGGGCGCCAAAATCAGGCTCGAAATCCATCTCCCAGGACGGACCCCATGAGGAGAACGTGCTGATTGCGCCGCCCGTGATGTTGTTGGGGAGCACAGAGAGAGACGGGCTGCTCTTGGCTGGGGTGAGGACGTTAATGGTAAGTTTTCGGCCGGCCTTGAGCAGCCTGATCCAGTCGACACCGATCTCGGGAGACACCATGCCGGTGGCCTTGACGACGGTTGGATCATCAGGAATAACGGTAACGGTGCCGAGCTGATTGTTGTAGAACATGACGTACTGGGCACCCTTCGCACCGAGGTTGGTCAGCTTGTCGTTGAAAGTGCAACCTCCACGGCGCACGAGCACAATATTTTTGCTGAGATCAGGCGTGTTCTCCGGAAGAGGCTGGCAGGCATCGTCGGCGACGTGGTTATCGAGACTTGTGGCGTACAGAGGCATCGAGACTCCCCATGTGGCATCCTCTCCGGGGGTATAGACGAAGTCAATCTTGCGACCGCCGTTGATGTTGTACGATGAGTGATAGCTGAGGAGAGGCGTCTCAATGCTGTCGTAGGAGGCCACCCCCGTCACACCCTTGCCGGTCGCGCCGCCGTTGACGAAGAAGAGGCCGGAGTCGCCGTCGTTGCCGGCCGAAATAGTGATAGGCACGCCGCTCTTGACGATTCTGCTCGCGGTCATGGCCCATGGGTCTTCACTCCAGCCCTCTGCCTCCCCGAGGGACGCGGTAATGATATTGGCACCGTCTTCGAAGGCCTTGTTGAAGGCGGCAAGAACAATATCGTCGGCAGCATATCCGCCGCAGCCAAATACTCTGTAGGCTCCTAGAGTGACGCCAGTCGCTGCTCCAGTAAAGCCCAGAGGGTTCGGCTGCGCAGCTATAATGCCAGCAACGTGCGTTCCATGGCCGGCACAGTCCATGGGCTTGTCGCCAGGGATGGCTTTGTTGGAACCGTTGAAGGCGTCGCCGACCAAATCAGTACCAAATGACACCAGGCAGCCCTTTCCGAAACAGCCGTTTCCCAGCGCAGGGTGAGTGAAGTCGATGCCCGTGTCGATGACGGCCACCTTGACGCCTTTGCCGGTGATGCCCTTGGCACGCAACCTGTCCACCTGCGTCATCACGTGCGGTGCGAAGGTATCATTCAGCAACGTGCCATCTCGCATGACAACTTTGCTGTTTAAAGACACGGCGGCCTTTGTGACCGACTTGGCCGAGAGGAGTCTGACGGGCCACATCTGCTTTACAGCAGGCATGGCAGCAATTTCCTTGGACCTTTGCGCTGCGCCTGTGACATCGTGGTACTGGAACGAGAGTCCTCGAAAGTGCTTGTAATCGAGCGCCATGCGAGTTGAGGCCTCGTCACCGATGTGGTCGAGAACTGCCGCATGATCCTGTGATTTGCAAGAAGTACGGAGTCAGTATAAGAGAGAAGGCTGATGAAGAAAGATTTGGAATTCAGATTGGCAAAACATGGAATTGCCAAGGCCACAGGAAATATTTGACATACGTGACCATCTTCGAGCTCGACAATATAGGCTCCCGGAACAGAGTTGGCCACAGCCACGGCCGCATACACCGCCGCGACGAGACTGGTAATGAGTGTGGGACGCACCATGGCGTCGGAAAGCGGTCACCTGGAAGTCCAGGTCACCAAACTAAGAGGGTGACGAAAAGAGTGTGGTGTTACAGAAATTGAGAAAAAGGGTGAAAAAAGGAGTGAATAGCATCAAGGTCGTTTCGCCGCCTGGACGTCATCGTACGACAACGGCCGGCGGCTTTATATTATCATCGCCGGTCCCCTCCCGGAGGCCCCCTTTGAGTGATGCTAACGTCATCTCTTGCGTCGTCTGGTCTGCTCGTCTGAAGACGCGCAAGTGCAAGATCAAATCTTGGGTAAAGTGATCCATCCCAAACGTCTAGTGATCCTTTGCCGGACGCGGGAGCAAGAAATGACTCGGCTGGCAGGGCCAGCTGCAAGAAGAAGCAGCTCTACGGAGTTTCTCGTAGCTGATGATTCGTTGGTCTGGCTGTCAGACTGGTCAGTATGTACTGGTCTTGATCTCCGCTGGTTCTTGATGGTTCCCCGGGTTCTGAGTCTGGATTTCCGCAATCCCGGATAATCCCAGATAACGCACGATACTTCTCTACTTTCCTCCTCCTTTATGCTCCATGTTACCAGTGGTTTATGAGGGTACCTACGGAGTATGGTGTGAAGTCTTCCAGATTTCCGTCGCTGCCATTGGTCGGTCTTACGTTAGCGCAGGCTGCCCATTGACTAGTTTTGCCTATCTTTGGCGCGCACTGGCACAGCTTCGCGTCACTGCATTTTTGTTCATGTACTCCGTGTGTACCCATCATCCTCAGTAATTACCTAACTCCGTTACAAAATTCAAAGACTCTTTGCAGAGCTCGATGATGATGAAGAAATCATCTTCTGTCCATCATTTGAAGCCGTATTTGCCCCGTTCCCATCCGTACCTCATCACAATGCCAAACGAACCTAGCGACCCAGAAACACCGGCAACACCGACAACATCGTCAGCACGAAGAACAGGGAGAGCATCCCCCTGGTCTAAGGAGGACATATTCAAGCTCCTGGAAGGTCGTCGGTGTCGTCGAGGTCATCGGTATGGACTGCCCAGTACGCGATAGTGATGAAGGCTGCGTTGTAGATCTCTTCTTCGAAAGAAAGCATGATGATAATTTTAGAAAACAATCCAAGAGTTATGCGCCGGATGAGGGTGGTAAACATAAAATAACATACCTAGTCATACTCTGTCGACTTCGAACTTTTGCGTTGTTGTATTGGATTCTTGGCACGCGCTGCGTGATGGCGGGCAGCATCTTGTCGGCTTTTCTACCACTTGTACAGTAGCGTTTATTATGACACTCCGGATCTGGTCCTAAGTGATCAAGGCTGTTTCATGCATCGCCAAGAGACGCCGGGACTCCGTAGAAGACAATGGCCACTCATGCGGCATTCAGAATCCCATTGCACAGCTAAGAGAAATCGGGCCCGAAACAAGCGCCTTCTCAATTTCAACCCCTAGTACGTAGGTGTGTGCATAGTGGGGGGTGGGGGTATATCTATGACTGTATGTAGGCACGTACATCACAATCCAACAATGATGGCGACGTATTCCATACGGGAAGCGATAATGTCTCTTGTCAGTCATGTAAGCACACAACACACCGCACACCACACCGTGCACACCACCACCGCATTGAAGCAGATAGCAGAATACAAGATACATCAACAATAGACTATATGTACATCAAGATATAAACTCACGAAGAAGAAGAAAAAAACAGGCCGGACAGCACTTCCGCCGGTCAACCCCCCCCCCCCTCCTCCCCCGTCTGGGAGAAAAGAATAAAAAACCACAATCACGTCCTGTACTTGAGAACCATGCTCTGCGTGGAAGCCACATCCCAATCCTGCGGCTTAGACGCATCCCCAAAGAGTCTAAGAGCCCGTGCCACGAACCGGTACCGACCCTCAGGAGCATACTTGCCCGACTCAAGCTTGCCATCCCAGAGGAAGTAAGTCCATCCCCTCTCATTCAGCTGACTAGGCAGGCCAAAGGGCTCGCCAATAGATGTCGCGTTCGAGTTGCTGTAAGCAGCATTGGTGCCATTCTGGACGGGCACGACATCGACGCGCACGGTGGAAGACCCGAGAGCGAGATTGATGAAGATGGATGGCAGGTTATCATAGTCATTGGAAGTGCCGGGCTTGGGCACCACGTAGGTGAAGCCGTCGGGGGTTCGGGTGAAGTTTGTGCTGTCGTCGCTGGGGAAGACCCAGGCTTGGTCGCGTTCAAGAACGGTCGCTTTGCGGAGAGAGCCGGTGAGGCCCTGGTAGGGCATCGAGAGGTGGGAGCCGTCGGTTCCCTTGATGGTGACGTATCCGGACCAGAGAGCCAGACGCTTGGGGTTGATGGCGCCAGCGGCCGGCTTGGCCGTGACGCCGACGACGGTGCTGTGCCCGGCGGGGAGGGTGATGCTGTTCTGGGAGAAGGAAAGGGTGGCCTGCTCGTTGACAGCCTCATTGGGGAAGGACATAGGGCTGACGCCGTCTTGGTCGAGAGTGTACATGGTGATGGAGGGGATCTGGTCGAGCTTGTACGTGACGGCGCGGCTGCCCTTGTTGGTGATGGTGAAGTTGAGGTTCGTGGCCAGGTGGTCCGTGTCGTTGAAGGACAAGCTGGATGGGGACAACAGAGAGGTTGTATAGGCCGCGTCGTAGGCTTGCACCAGGCCACCGCCCTGTTGAGGCGCAGGCGCGATCTCAGCGTAGGTGTTGTTGCCGTCGTTGAATTGCGAAGGCTTGGCAGTGGACGAGAGCAGGTTGTTCATGAGCTCCGGGTCAAGAGTACCGCGAACTTCGGAGACGAGAGCAATGATGGCGGCCGTCAAGGGGGTAGCCATGGACGTGCCGGACATGACGGCATAGCTGCCCATGGCCACAGGGTAAGTGGAAAGGATTAAACCACCAGGGGCGCCAATCTGAGGCTTGAATTCCATCTCCCAGGTGGGACCCCACGAGGAGTACGTGCTGACGGTACCGCCCGTGATGTTGTTGGGTTGGGAAGAGAGAGACGGCTTACTCTGGGCAAGGCTCGCGATGTTGAGGGTGACTTTCCGGCCAGCTTTGAGCAGCTTCACCCAGGCGATACCAGTTTTGGGAGACACCATGCCGGTGGCCTTGACGATGGTTGGATCATCAGGAGACACTACAATGGCGTCAGCTTCATTGTTGTAGAACATGACATACTGAGCCCCCTTTGCGACGACGTTGTTCAGCTTATCGGCGAAGAGGCAGCCCCCGCGACGTATGAGCACAATGTACTTGCTGAGATCAGTTGTGTTGGCTGGGAGAGGCTTGCAGGCGTCGTCGTCGATGTGGTAGTCGAGGCTCGTAGCGTACAGAGGCATTGGAACCCCCCACTGGGCAGGATCTCCGGGCGTGTAGATGAAGTCGATACTGCGGCCGTTGTTGATGTTGAACGTTGAGTGGAAGCTGACAAGCGGGGCGTCTACGTTATCGTAGGAGGCCACTGCCGTCACACCCTTGCCGCTGGCGCCGCTATCCATGTAAAAGAGGCCATCGCTGCCGTCGTTGCCAGCCGCAATAGTGCAAGGAACGCCTGCCTGAACGATTCTGCTCGCGGTCAGGGCCCACGGGTCTTCGCTCCAGCCCTCGGGGGCCCCAATTGACGCTGTGATGATATTGGCCCCGTCTTCGAAGGCCTTGTTGAAGGCGACGAGGAGGACGTCGTTGGCGGTAGGTCCTTGGCAGCCGAATACTCTGTAAGCACCGAGAGTGACGCCAGTCGCTGCTCCGGTAAAGCCCAGAGGATTCTTCTGCGCAGCTATAATGCCGGCAACGTGCGTTCCGTGGCCGGCACAGTCCATGGGCTTCCCGCCAGGGATGGCCTTGTTGGAGCCGTTGAAGGCGTCGCCGACCAAATCAGTACCAAACGAGACCAGGCAGCCTTTCCCGAAACAGCCGTTGCCGAGCGCAGGATGAGTCCAATCGATGCCTGTGTCGATCACGGCCATCTTGACGCCTTTGCCGGTGATGCCCTTGGCATGCAGTTTATTCACCTGCGTCATGATGTGCGGTGCAAAGTTCTCTTGAGGCAAGCTGCCAGCCTTCATCACAACCTTGTCGTCGTCCAGAGGCGTGTCGACGACCTGGGCGCCCTCGACTGCTTGTTTTGAGACAAGTCTGACGGGCCACATCTTCTTCACAGCGGGCAGGGCAGCAATTTGCTTGGATTTTCTCTCCGAGGCTTCAAGATCGTGGAACTGAAAAGAAAGGCCTCGGAAGAGCTTGTAATCGAGCGTCATACGGGTCGACGCCTCGCCATCAATGTGGTTGAGAACTACCGCATGGTCCTGAGTACACAGAATTAGTATAGTGCAGAATGCATGCATAAGACCGAGGAACCCTTAGAGATAAAAGGCATGAAATGTCATGGATGGAAAGAGGGTTCTTGTCACTTACATGACCATCTTCGAGTTCGACGATGTAGGCTCCCGAAAGCTTGTTCGCCACAGCCGCAGCCGCATACGCCGCCGCGACGAGACTGGTAAGGAGTGTGGGACGCACCATGGCGTCAAAAAAGGGTAGGCCACCTGAGATTCCAGGTCACCAAACTTAGAGAGTGACGAAAAGAGCGTGGAAATTAGGGAGCGAACGGTAGAAGGAATGAATGAATGGGATTAAAGAGCGAATGGCATCAAGGCCGCAAAGTTGTCCTGAAAAGTTCTAAAACGACCACGCCCGACAGCTTTATATTGTCATAGCGGTCCGCTCCGAAGACCACCCTTGGGTGCTTCTGCCGCCATTATTTGCCTCGTCTGGTCTGTTCGTCTGAAAAGGCGCAATCGGGTAGACAAATTTTGGGTAAAGTGATCGGCCCCTGTCGTTAACTGAACCTGTGCCGGGCGCCGGATCAAGGAACTCAAGTCCATGTTGCTAGGTATACATACGTATCTGATAGGCATTCCACAATCGCGGATGATCTCAGATCTCGAACGAGATAGCCTTTCTCCATGTTTGGGAAGGTCCTCTACCAACACGCCAAACCCAGTTTTCGAGCCGGGATTCGGCCCCCAGCACGCGCAATGCCTGATCTCAGCCCGAGGAGAACCCTGCCCTCCCGGATCGTCCACTTGCTTCGTCGTTTTGTTGTCGTGGCCGTCATCATCATCATCGTCGTCAGGATGACTTACGGTATGTACATAGTTGTCAATGACTGTAGCCAACGCCGAAATCCCTCGAGTGGAACGACTACGGGCCGTTCACGCCGCGATCCGACACAAGCGTCTCTCATTTTAAACATTGGACCCTAACCCCACTCAGTCCTGTCTTCATCCAGGAACGTCTTGGCATTGCCTGGAAAGTTGAATATATCCCAGCCGTTTCAGACTTCTTCCGAAAAAAGAAAAAAAAAAACCCCCTGCGCGACGGAATCTCGCCCTGGCAAACAGCGACGCATCACGCATCACGTATCACGCATCCTGCCAATACCACCGCTCTCACGGCACCCGCGGGTTGACGATGATTGTTTCCGTGCTCTGGAGTGCGCGACGCCTTCCAATGCAGACGGCTATGTACCTACCTCTACCTACCTAGGAAGGTTGGTACAGTACATATTCGAAACGGCAGCCCGCACAGCCACGGCGTAAAATAGAATGATGCGCAGCCGCTGTAGCACCTCGAGAGCTTCCGACGCTGTGCATGGTGTGTGTGCCCATGTACAGAGTAAATACCTGCTGCAATTCAAACGCCTTAGTCTTCATTGTCTTACGAGGTGGCCTTTCCTGTTGCTGGTTGCCTAACTGGCCCCGAACTGTCTCTTCCGTCTGAGCTGCAAAGTCGATGCCGTGCTGTATTTTGTCATTTCGCATGTCGTACGGAGTACATAAACACTATTATCTGATTACCATCTACGGAGTACAATTAGATGATTATGCAGTACGTTTTGGCGACAATCAATCTGCGTATGTGGGTGTATATCATGTCTTGTATGATCATGGTTGAATTCCATTAAAATAGGTATCCCACTGGCTAACGGCCGTTTGCTCCCGTGTGGAGGAAAAGGGTACATTCTGTGTGTACTCCGTAATCTGTATGTATATATCCAAATGGCCAATGGACCCCAATCAGCCAGATGTCTCGTCGCCGGTCGGACAAAAAGGGCATTATGTACGGAGTACCTGGGCTCACCCTGTCTTAGCTGTGAGGAAGCTTAGCCAAAAGGCACATGCCCACTCTCGGTTCGGATGTCCAGGAAGCTACGGAACCAGGTTTGTTGAGAAGCCATCCGAAGGTGTTGTGATGTGTTTGTGAACGAAGGTGTCGCTTGGTGAGTCCATCATCAGGAGATGGCGACTCCTCAGTAGGTAGTTACATAGCCATGAATATCGCAGCGCGGGGCTGTGCAAACAGACTTGCCTAGTCGCTTCACAAAATATCATGCAGACAATTGGTTCACAAGTCACCAGTTTCGGGCATTCCGCAAAATCTTGAACCGTTGTACGCGGATTCTTGTCGGAGTACTTTGTGTCTGGACATGTATCACAAAGTAGCAGGCGATGCTATACGAGTAAACTCTGTTCCAAGAACCTCGTTCATCCAACTTCCGAGCTGCCGTGATTCGGCACTGCTCAAGCCAGCTTCATGCAAACGTGATGCCCAGTCCGAAATATCTTGTAAGGAGGTTTGCGTTAATAGATCTTCGACAAGCTCGCTCTGATGTGACGGCCCACGGACACAAAATTTCTCAACGAGTCCGTGTCTTGCCTCGAAATACAGTTTGTGCTTCTACGTCGTTAGCGGACACAAAAAATGGAATGATGATGGCAGGGCATGGCATGACGTGAGCTTACTTGGAAAGGTAATCCCGGCCTCGGTCTCGGATCGTTTTCGACCGAATGCGTAGAGAAAGAAAACCGCGGGGTCTGGCCGTAGATCCAGTCTCTCGACTTCAATTCCTCATGACCAGCCCTGATTTTGGGATCCTCCAGTACGTCATTGTTGAATTCGGCCTGCACGTCAAAGGCCCCGTACATGCGATCAAACTCTCGTACCACAGCATCCTGAAAAGCCTGGTTATCGAGATGCACGTTTCTCACGGGACTCCGTACGCTGTCCACCCCCTGAGCTTTGATGAAGGGTTCCGCAGGCGATCGAAGCATGCCAGAGATGTCGGCCAAATTAGGGCTTCGAAGAAGGCAGGTTCCGTGATGCAGGGACCGCAATCGCGTCAGTTTGTAAGCCGAGCCCGAGATTTTGAACGTGCTCGTTGCATTGGCGGCAGCATCAGCCGTATTGACATGGATGACGATATCGTGTCGCGCATTCACGCGTGTGCGTGGCCGTCCTAGCGACTTGAGAGCCCGAACCACCATCTCCGCGTGCCTATCTCGGTCAAATGCATGTGGTGGGCAAATAACACTGAAGTTCACATTTCCCAGATCGTGAAATACAGTGCCCCCTCCCGAGCGTCGTCGGACGAGTCTCACCGGAGAGTCATTCCACTGAGCCTCATGGGGTCGCTTGTTGGCGATCTGTGCGAGACGCGCTAGGTTGAGTTCCAGCCAGGGATTCTGATTTCTCCCAAACACGACGCATGGCGAGTTGACGTAGAGGATGAGAACTGTAGATTCTGGTGGCGTCATCTGCAGCAGGCGATGCTCAACTGAGAGGTTGACCAGCGCGTCATTGGTCCTCGATATGTAGACTTGGGTCTTGTTGGAAGGGTGGACTGCCGCTTCGACGGAGAAGCATCGGACACGGCGACAGCTTGATGCCACGGTATATGCCGCACTTCTCAATGGCGCGGCCCAGAAAACCATCGCGTAAAGGAGGCAAAATGAATCAGGAGGGAGAGACGGCAGACGAACACACGATCAGGACAAGCATGGAGGGGCCTACTCCGTATGTTGGTCAGATCAGGCATTGCAATTTGTAAGATGCACGTCGCTCCACATACATACGCGACTGGTCAAGACTCAATCGGAATCTTGGCGAGGCACTTGCACCAAGAGTTCTACGAGGCGCGTCAATATGTCAATGTCCGGCAGTGTCTGGACGCTGAGTGATGGTGAGCTTTGTCGTGGGATCAGAACCAACGCCAAGACCAAACTGCTGCACGCGTCGAACGCGACTCCTTTCGTCTGGACTTCTGATGATCATGTACGGTGTACGGAGTACCTTAGGTAACCATCATCCATGATCGGACCCTTTACGCCTGAGGCCGCCACATGAAGCACTAATAACCCGAACGGGACAAACAACAATAACCCATTGGCCCATGTCCCTGCGGTACATACTCGTGAGTCGTGCATGATTGCAGCAAACAGCCAAGTTGAAGTAATTCTGGAATGAGTACAATAGTCCGATATCAAGTTGCAATGACATCTTGAGTAACTTGTCGCCCTCCTCGTCCCTGGAGATGTGGCTCATCCGCACAACTCATGGCAGGATGAGCTGACATGAGCATGCTGCATGACTCTTCAGCCTCCACACCATCCCAGGATTCCACCTTTGAGACCGAAATCGGACCAGGCTCACAATCCTCCTCGAAAAAGAAAAAAAGCAAGCAAGAAGGCCCAGAACCCGACCACGTCACTGTCGCATGAACACCACGACCACGGGCCGTATAAACATCACCTTTGTGTGAATATTCTACGTTGACTTCCATACCCTCTACAACCAACCAACCAACCAACCCAATCGACCCATCATGTCCACCTTTGGACATTACTTCCGCGTCACCACGTAAGAATCACTCGAGCCTCTCAAGAAGCCTTTGCCCCCCCCCAAATCTTCTCCCACTCTACCCTCTACCCTCTACCCTCTACCCTCAATCTTCCTCACCCCATCATTAATAACACCCTTCCAGCGCGGGCGAATCCCACGGCAAATCCGTCTCCTGCATCATCGACAACTGCCCCCCCGGCCTCGAACTCTCCGAAAATGACATCCAACCGCAACTCAACCGCCGCCGCCCCGGCCAATCCGCCATCACGACCCCGCGCAACGAAAAAGACAAAGTAACCATCCACTCCGGCACCGAATTCGGCCGCACCCTCGGAACCCCCATCCTCCTCACCGTCCCCAACGAAGACCAACGCCCAAAAGACTACGGCGACAAAACCATTGATCTCTACCCGCGCCCCTCCCACGCCGACTGGACCTACCTCGAAAAGTACGCCATCAAAGCCAGCTCCGGCGGCGGCCGCTCCAGCGCCCGCGAAACCATTGCCCGCGTCGCCGCCGGCGCCGTCGCCGAAAAATGGCTCAAGGACACCTACGGCGTCGAAATCATCGCCTTTGTCACTTCTGTCGGCCGCATCAAACTCTTCAGCGACACCGATGCCATGAGCGCTGATCCTGCCTTCCTCAGCCTCGCCGATAGTGTGACCAGAGCCCAGGTCGATGAATTCCTTCCTGTCCGCTGTCCTGATGCCGCTGCGAATAAGCGCATGGAGGACCATATTGCGGAATTACGTGACCAGCATGACAGTACCGGCGGGACAGTCACGTGTGTGATTCGGAATGCGCCGTCCGGACTTGGAGAGCCGGCGTTTGATAAGATGGAGGCTCTTCTGGGGCATGCGATGATGTCTATCCCTGCGGTCAAGGGCTTTGAAATCGGGTCTGGGTTCTTGGGCGCGGAGATGAATGGCAGTACGCATAATGATGCGTTTATTGCGGCGCCGGCGTTGGATGCTGCGGCGGAGAAGTTTGGGATTCCGAGATCGCGTTTGCATACCAAGACGAATCATTCGGGGGGCATTCAGGGTGGTATTTCGAATGGGATGCCCATCTTTTTTAGGGTGGCGTTTAAGCCGCCTGCTACGATTAGCAAGGATCAGATGACGGCGACGTATGATGGGAGTGGCGAGGGGGTGTTGGCGGCAAAGGGGAGGCATGATCCCTGTGTGGTGCCGAGGGCGGTGCCTATTGTGGAGGGGATGGCGGCGTTGGCGATTGCGGATGCGGTCATGGCGCAGCATGCGAGGAGGATGGGCATTCAGATTGCTAAGGCGACGCAGGGGGCGTGATTTGGGAAATTGGGAAGGACGGGAAATGTACCTGCAGGCGATACGATAGATGGAAAATAGATGGAGCAATAAATGAGAGCAGAATCTGTTGACACACTGGTCTCCTGAATGGAAACCTATGTCTTAGTGAGTTGTTCTTAGCACGATGATTGCTTCCCACATGGAGTGTACAGCTACGTGAACAGAACTGACAGGCAGCAGTGTAAGCTAGGTCCTGCAGTCAGTCTCAAGAAATTACCAATAGATGATGCCGTTACGGTGTGCCTGCTGCATACACTTATACTTATATACATATATCGTTACAAGGTGCTCGCAGCCAGGAAGACCCAGACGCCGAAGCGCCTTTATCCTATTTCTTCCTACATACATATCCAAAAGACCCTTCAGCACCAAGCCATGCCCTGCGCCCGATAGCCCGCCCTTCTCACCCACCAAACAGTTGTTTCAGTCGCATCTACAAATAGCCGGAAAAGAACATGAGGTCATGGCGCATCACAGCCGCTGATGACAAATAAGAAGACATACAAGCCCAAGTCGTCTTCGAATAAGAGAAAAGGAAGAACGCTTGAAAGAACACGAAGAATGAACAAGTAAAGATCATCGGGCGCAGGAGCCCAAAAAAGTAAGTCCTGCAACAGGGCCCTCAGAACGATAAGACGCCGCGCTAAACTATCCCATGAAGAAAAAAAGGGAAAAAAAACCCCCACGAGGAACAACCTACCAAGTCACTGTTTGACCAGTAGGTTTCCCGTGGCTTGTTACGAGGCATCAGCATCATACATCTTTGCCCAACATCCAGCACATCGCTTTCCGCGCCCATGATCCCAGTACTTTTGCCAAAGGTCTTGTTTCGCCACCATATAGCAATGCAGGAACAATGCAGAACAAATGCAGAAAAGAAAGAAAAGGAAGAAAAAGAACCGAGAATACGTCGTTAAATGAGAGACAAATTCGAAATGCTTCCGACGCTTAAAGACATTCTGCATGATCGCTATGCAAAACAATATTGGCGCTCTCCTCTCCATACGGTACAAGTAAGGAAATATGCTCAACGCTTCAGAAAATGGCATAAAATCTAGTACAAATCAGCATCGCATGGCCTCCGGCTCCTTGCCGTGGAAACTCTCCATGCTGAGCTCGACACTAAACCGACACAGCGGCCAGGGTAGTCAACAAGTCATCCAGTCCATTCCTCAGGGCTGTTGATCGGGTTGCAGATGGTTTTGTGTACCATCAGTTTCCAAAAGGTTTTGCCCACCATCGCTTGGCAACTGATTCTGCCCGCCGTTGACTTCGTGGTTCGCAAACAGATTCAGCACTTCGTTGGGATACCACTCTAGCCATCCGGTCATAACATCTGGTTGCTGTAGGCCAAGCCCGCCAACATCAATTTCCTGGCTATCAAACGTAATGTCATGCACGATGCCATTTCCAAACTCCCATTGGGGCGGATACGATGGCACTCCTGGTGGATAGAAGACGCTGTTGCCAGGCGTGCCATTACCGCCCACGCTGTTGGAACTGCCGGCATCTGCGACATTGTTTGTAGGGGCAACATCAGTACTGAACACCTCATAGCCACCTGTGTTGTGGCCGGCCTGCGTGTAAGCCGAGGCAATGTACGCCCTAGCCGCGTCTGAAGCTTCAGACAACCCATTGATAGCTGGCCCGTATGGTTGGCTTGCCGTATTTTGGGCAGCCATGCGTTGAGTCACCAAGTTGGACAGAGCTGACGGCTGTCTCCTGTCGAGCAGCCAACTGGGCGACGACGTAGCATTGGCCATGCTAGGCGACGGGGGAGGATACATGCTCCCTTGTTCGACAGGCATACTCTGTCGGATGGGATCGTAGAGCATGTTGCCTGGCGGCGTGTTGGCTTGACGCTGGGCAATGGCCTGCAGATGTTGATGATGCGCAGGCTGCTGGCTCAGAGCCTGGCGCTCCTTTTGGTTTGGGTACAACAGTGTCAAGTTCGAGCTTGGAGAGTTTGCTGTCCCTGAAAGACTCCATGCGATAGGAGGAATTGCACCAATCTTGGGTGACTGGGGGGGGAAAGGTACAAAATCATCAGCTCGAACGGGTGGCAACTTTGTACTCTCGTATTCCTCCGACGTATACGTCTCGCAGTCCCAGATACCCTTGGCCTTTTGATCCAAGGCGTTGAGTATATACTTGACGCCTCCCCAATAGGCATTCATCTGATCCAACGAATTGTAGCACCGTTGGTAGTTCTGATTCGCAGCTGAAGCCAGAACCGAATGCCGAGAGTGCTTGTTATTGGGAGTCTTAGGATTGGGAGTTTTGGGATCGAGAAGCTTAATGGTCGAGGGTGGGGGGCGCATGGCTTCTGGCGCACTTGGAGGGCTACCCTCTCTGGAGGACCTAAGGGAAGCACTGGCGCTCGTTTCCATCAGAAATGCACAGGCGGCGATGTAAATCGGCTGGCTCGTAAAGGGATTGCCAATAACGCTGATGGGGTCGATAAGGTCTGCGAATGATAAGATATCGCAGATGGTTTTGGCGCTGCTCATGCTCAATTCTCGACTATCGGAGAGCAATTGGTGCTCCGTCTTGAGCTGGCCGAAAGGGATCAACAACGTCGGTTGGTGGAGGACGATGAACAAGGCATGGAACCAGGTATGAAGCAGTATGAACGTCGTCCCTTGCTCAAGCCCGAGATAGGCCTTGAAATTACTGACATTGAACTGGAGTCGACGGTCCCAGGCCTTGTGCATCTTGGTCAGTTGATGCTCCATCTTGGCAAGTACGATCCACCTATCTTCGGTAAGATCTTTTGCGTCGTGGACATTGTTCAAAAGATCGGATACACGTCCATAAAGACGAACAATCTGCAGGAGCACTGGATAAAGCACAGGCCATCCTGTCATGGTGTCAACTTGTGTTTCCGGAAACGGCAGCTCGATATTTTCTTCGCGCAAAGTCACAGTACGGCCTGTGCCCGAGGAAATGACGCGGTCGAGGAAGAAGAGGGCCCAGAAGGTATCTATGCGCTCCTGTTCCACTTCTTTCTGTTCCTCAAGACTCAAAGCATCCATATCAGCCGTCTTTTTTCGGTCAGGACTGTCCACGATGCCGTTGGTCCGGCTCATGTGTCTCGTGTACCATGGATCCTTTTCACCCTGATATTGGATGCCAACTTGCTTTTGCAAACCCAGGTCAATGGCCATTCGAATGGCAAGGCCCAGGTACATCCACAAGGCGCTGTCCTGATTCGCGCCAAACCCTTCATATGCCATTAAAAGCATGGCTTGGACCGCCCCGACGGAAGGACATGGAAAAGTCTCGACCGTAGCTTGCTTGGCGCGTTGAGCAAACCCGTGGCCCCTCTCCGTCCTAGGCACCTTGTTCTGGCCTCCCCCAGCTAGTTGGGGCGCGTCAGAAAACCGAGCACCAATAGCGCAGATGGCATCGACCAAGATCGTTTCAACTCTTTTGTCCATCACCATGCGGACGAACTTTTGCTGCTTCAAGAAGGGATAGTTGCAGCCCAGATGCACAAAGAATAGCTTGACGAGGTTCAAGATCAGGGGATGGACAGGCATCGCGTTAGATGGATCATAGAAAGGCAGGTCCTCTAACGCGCCGTCGCTCCCAGTAGTATTACTACTCCCATGATAACCGCCGCTCAGACTAGACATTGGTGATGCCGCTGATTGAGACCCGGCAGTAGATCGGCGCCGATCACTAACCGACACGACCATCTGCTTGAAGCCTGGCACGATGGCAGTAGGCCCGAAATATCGGAAGTAGGGGACCCGGTGTGAGTAATTTTTCCGAAAGAACGGCGAGCTCGGAGTGCCATCTGTGCCGGCCGAGAGATGTGACGGATGTTGCATTGGTGAAGGTAGGAGGTGGGACGTTTCCGCGTCCAGGCCACTTTCTTCGACACTGGGCAGAGGATATGGGCCAGAATTGATGAACTGCGGACTCCGCTCCCGTTGCCTCTTGACGCCATTGATGCTGGGTGGAAAATAGCGACCGGCAGGAGGGTGGCCGAACGGCGAGGCTAGCTCTCGCCGCCTCCGAACACCATTGCTGCTGTGCTGACTGATGGAGGTGGTTGGAGTAGAAATGACGTCCGAGAATTTGCCTTCTGTCTGGGCGGCATTGTCGTGATTTCCAGTATCACCCGGTGGTGTATCCTCCTCATCGGCCGCACTCTTGGCGTTGCGCGTTTCTGCGGCGACATCAGTGCGGGTAATCTCTGGATATCCCTGGCAATGATGTCCGTTTTTGGTACAGGTAGAACAAACAGGCCGTTCACCAGCGCATCTAGTTTTCCTTCGTCGACAGGTTAAACAACTGTTTTTCGCAACGTTAGCTTTCTGAGTCCATCATGCTAGCCGATGACTACATGGGAGCGTAGAGGTAGATGCTAAACGCGAGCGCTAGTGCCATGTGCCATCGCGCGGCCCACGCCCCTCCTTTTTTTTTTTTTTTTCTCTGGGAGAAGGGAAGAGGGACAATCTCTGTTTCGAAAATGCCAACACGGCATAACGTGAAAAGACGTACGCAGCGTTTATTCTCCGGCGTTTCGAAGGAGGATGGCCCTGGTTGTTTACAAATCGTATCTGCCGAGGTGGAGGAACCAACTCCGTCTTGTTGAGCAGCGAAGCCATGCTTCGCGATTAGATCATGGCGGGGGGGGAGCCTGATGCAAGCTTGCGCTCGAGTGGAGCTTGCCGCAGCGAAAAGCCGAGGCGACCCCGCGGGAAAGGCGGAGCACTTGAGATTGTCGCGAAGAGGCAGTGAATTGACGGTGCTTCGCACAATGCACAATAAGTAAGAAAAGTGGCTCGGGAACGGCGATGTATGCTTCTTTGGGGCAACCGGGAAAGCCCTGGCAGCGCGGTGAAGATGAGAATAGACCACGGACAAGCAGGAGACGCGGATAAAAAGCGGGAAGAGAGATGGAGAAGGAAATCAATCGGAGACGTCGGCGGACATGGTGTTTGGGGAGAGGAGGAGGAAGCACGGGAAAGCTGACGGCGGTTGGCCTTCCCACGAGGATATGTCGCAGGCCACGCTTTTAGTAGACGGTACGACGGGACACGCAACGACGAAGCAGCAGTGAAATGCATTGGCTGCGACTTGCCAAGCCGGGGGAGGAGCTGGGGAAGGAGCTGGGGACAAGCAACCGACAGATGACAGCTGGCTGGACGGACGCTAACAACGCCCGCAATTGCCTGCAACTGTGCTGCTCGTGGCTACCAATCGTGGCAGCGGCTGGAGCGGAGAAAGGGCGGGGTGTGGGCCTAGGAGGTAGATGTGAGGTACATTAGGTATGTACCTAGATGTCGAGAGGAGAGACACGCCTCCAAGCCGATGGGATGGGTATGACACCGCCAGCCGCGAGACAGACACGCACAAACGCCCACGAACACGATACGATGTACTTATAACAACGGGTTGCGGATAGAAATCTCAAATGGTAGATAGGAAATGGGGCGATGGGCAATGGGGAGCCGGGAAGCTGCAGACGTTGGCGGCGCGTCAAGCTCCTCGAGGACGTGCGATGCGATGCCGCGGGACCAATGGACACGCCAGCCGGTGCCACTGCCACTGCCACTGCCAACACCCGGCATGTGCATCCTGCTTCTCATTCTCACCCCCTCCCAACCCCTGGCGGACTCTCAAGTCTCGACGCACGCAATCAAGAATTCAAGCTGCGCAGACTCGCCATGCCTCACGCCCCCCTTTTGAACCTCGTGAACCCTTGAACACTCGAGCAAACGTGACTGGTCACAACTCGGCCCAACTCCATGGCAAGAGAGTACCATCATTCGCATCATACCTGGCCTGGTATCATGGCTGAGCTTGTTGGGTGGTACGAGTGATTGAAACAAATCCCAGCATTGAGCAATCCCGGGTCGGAATCTCGATGAACCTCGTGCTTTTACCGTGGCATATTTGATAAAGGCTGCGACCAAGCCTGCGAGATGGCCTGATGGCTTTCATTCATTGGAGCCCGCCCTCGATGCTGCTTCCCTGCTTCACCTCCTTAGGTATGTATGTTGACTTTGACTTGCTATTACCTTCGCTCTTCCTTCCACCTTGGGTCCCGAGTCCCGACTCCCAGGTGTATACCCTCCTCCCTCCTTGACCATCCAAATCAACGTGATGCATGCTCAGTACCGGTATGGGCTGGAGTGAACACGGGGCAGCGACATAATGCAACATCAAAAAAAAAAACTTGTCAAGAACTCAAAGACTCAAGAGTCAAGACTCACAGCTTCAAAATCCCACATTTGTCAGTGCGCCTTTCAACCGGGTCCCGTTCCCGCATGCCGGATCTTCCTACCACAGCCCACGAGGATCCGGACACAAAAAAAAAAAAAAAAGAAGCATAAAAGATGCACTGCCGGTCGATCCTTGCAAGCGCATTGGCGTATACGTGGACGGTGGTGGTGGGCCTTGTAAGTTGTCACCTTGTTTCCCTCACATCATCAATGCATGCATGCACATGTCAAAAAACAACATTTTTGAAATCGCACACACACCTTGGCTTGGATGTACACGCTTGGTCGTATCAACGCCCCGATCCATCTCACCGACGTGTCAAACCCTTGGCAAATCGCGAGAACTCCATCACGGAGAAGGGTTCACGATATGACTGGATGCTACCCAACGATACAGTTTCGCAACCCCGTGGCCTTGTAAGCGCCAGCGAAGGTGGTACATATGTCAGCTAAGCTGTACTTTTAAAATAGATATCCGTGACAGCGACTTGAAAGCGCAAAGCCCTGGTACCACTTCATTTTTATTTATTTTTATTTCTGTCCTTCTGAAAAGCCACGTTCCAAACGAGTGAACCGGTTTATGATTCTCACGTGTCATTGCGAAGAGGTGCTCCCTTGCAACGTGCACGCAGCACTACCCCCCCAGAATGGGACCATTGAGAAACGAGGGGAAGCCCCGAGAAGTCTAAAAGACGGAAAGTCTCCGACAAATATTGCATGATTCAAATCAAGCATTTGTCAAGTGACAAGCATTGTGTGAAGGCATGCAAAGTGGCATAGATAGAATGACCATTTGACATGGCATTGTATTTACTTCTAGCATCGTCTTGGCGGATTACGACTCTCGCGTATCGTCAACTTTATTCCGCAATACCCATTCTCACTTGTTCCTCCTGCAGGCTCCTGCATATACATAGGTACATATTTCACTTTCGCTACCTACCTAGGTATGTAGTACCTTACAAGGTCACTTACACGGTACGGTATCACCCAAACACAATCGCCACACCCATATCCTCACTCACCCTCCTCCACACATCACATCTGCCCATATCCTCCTCCTCCTCCTCCTCCTCCTCCTCTTCCTCCTCCTCCTCCTTCTCCTCCCCTTGCCCCCCAAACCTCCTACACACATCTAGTCGACTACTCCCCACGCCGCCGCCCAGACTAGGCGCTTGCTGCAACACACCAGCCCCTCCATCTGCCTTGTCCGCCCGTCTCCACACCTCCTGAACAACCTCCCACGCTCTCTCAATATTCGCCATCCCCTGCCGATGCGCAATCCCCTGAAACGTATCCCGCGCGGAATGCCGATCCACCGGATCTACAGCCTCGCACGATGCCACAAATAACGGCCACAGTAATGCTCCCATCGGGCCTTCATGCAGTACCGTAGCCCGGCAGTGCACCAGGCTCACTGACGCATGGTGCTGAACTGCCGGGTGTGTTCTCGAGAAATTGTATATCGTGCGGTAGAGATACACCAGCGCGGAGTGTCTGTACGCGAGTGCGTTGTTGAAGATGCTTTGCAGTTCCTTCATGGTTCCAGCGGTGGTGGTGGTGGTGGTGGTGGTGGTGGCGGCGGCGTCTTCGGGAGTGGGCAGCACGGGCTGCCATTCGTGGAGACATGTCTCTATGAAGGCGCATTCTGTGTCAAAGAGGCCTTGTGTGGCTGCGATGCTGAACATGTCGCCGTCGCCGCGGGATAGAGCGTCTTGGACTTTGTTTTTGAGGGAGAGAAGCCCGGAGAGTCGGTGGATGACGGGCCAGAGGGATGTTGCGAGGCCGAGGAGGGCGTTGGGTCCGTCGGTGGTGGGGAGGGGTTGTTCTGAGCGAGCGCGAGGAGGGGATTCGTGGCGGGTGTTGGTAATGGTGTAGTTCTCGACACTGGGTAATTCGTTTGAGTAGCTGTCGCTGGATATTGGAGCTGTGCCTGATGATAGTGCCGCAATGACATCGTAGAATCGGAAGGCCTGGTGCGATGTCAGTTAAACACATTCTTTGGAGTGACAGATGTCGTAAACTCCAAATGAAAAGGGATAGTGTGTAAGTGAGAGAACTGGCATACCTCTTTCAGAAATGTGGTAGTTGGGTCCCCTCTCGTCCAATTGGTGCGCATAATTGCCATGGCGCCTTTCAGATGAGACTCGACAAGATTAGACCGCCGTCTTTGCACAAGCTACAGGCAGGGCACATTGTGTCAGTAGTTGCTCCTTGGGGTCAAGAGAAGGCCATGTGAATTCATGAAAACAGCAGAACAATTAGGAAATATAAGGCGCAGGGCCACTCACGACTTCATAGTACACAATGAGCATGATGGTAGCCAACAGCTCATTCCCATCCACACCATCCCCCTTTGCTATCAGCGTAGCCAAATTCCGAATCGCCTCATTATGAAAGTGAATACTCGTCTCATCACTCGCCAGCCGATTCCGCGCCTTGCCGACTAAATGCGCACTCGCGAGCGCATAGATGGCGGCTTTCACCGCAGGGCTTGTATACGCGAGCGGCAGCACAAGTTGCTGGAAGGGGTTCCCGCGGTCTTCTCGCAGGACAATCAGGTGCGAGAGCGTGTTGCAGAAGTAGTGCATGAGAAATCTCTCGTTGGGATCGTGCGTGAAGTCCACAAAGGACGGTGAGTGGAGCTCAAGGATGTGCGATGGAGAACTTCCCGTAGGCCCGATGAGGGGGAGACACGGGATTGTGCATGACGCTGGTGTTTGGGATGTTTGGAGCAGACACATACGGCCGTATGTGCCGAAGCCATCCGCGGAGATGTCGCCGAGGTAGCGACAGTCGTCGTCTAGATTATGTATAGTGCTCAGATCTGGCGTGTCCCACTCTGGAAATGAAGTCACGGTATCGAGCATCGAAGGCGTTTGGTCCGAAGCATGCATTGTGGCTTCGGTACTGGACGGGGACGAGTCGAGACCGAAATCGGGAATCTCGTCAATCTCATCATCAGAGGAACGACGGCATCGAGCCAGCTCTTTTCTTCTCTGACGGGGTTGAACAGGTTCGTAGTGACAGACCTCGCCTTGTTCCTGACACCGAGTGCAAGAAGGCCTCACTTCGTCGCATTTCTTCTTCTATAGTGCGAGGTTCTCAGATCAGTTTACGGCCACAAATGGCCCTGGGGCAGTGGAAAGGGTGCACTGGTCCAATTACCTTGTCTTTGCTATAGAACGTATCAGCTGTGGTACTCTCACGGAAGTTGATATCCAGACAGGGGATAGGAGTAACTCACCAAAAGTTGCAGCCTAAAAGGGCAATCAATAGGCCTGTCCGTCAGCAATATCTACATACCCAGCGTTGATGAACAGCGCCGGACCCCTGCCGATCGAATTGGACAACTCACCGGCTCTGGAGCGCCTCTTGGGTGTCTTTGGCGCTGCGACCTTGATGTACAAGAGCTTCTTCTCAGTGGCCATGGCGGCTCACGAACAGCTACCCTTTACTGAAGACTCTGAAGTCGCAAAGTCAAGCTTGCAACAACAAATACAACGTCTGCACAAATAGCAGTACAAGGATAAACCTGCACACAAACCGCGGCCCGTACCCAAAAAGACCATGTGCAGACCAACCAAGGCGGTCGAATGATTCCACGACAGAAAGCGCGACACGAGAACACACAGGGCAGCCAATCTCAATCCCAATCTCAATCCAACGTCAAATGTCGATATTCAATCGAGGGCGAGGGGGAGGGGGAGGGGGGGGGTACGCGAATCAAACAACGTCGAGCTGAAGCTGCAAAGAAGATGATACCGGCAGTAGATGTCGTAGTAAATATGCAGGGAAGCAAACAAACTCAATGAACCCCCGGTTCTGACAGCTGAAACCGATTCACGCGCAACGATTCGTCGTCCTCCCTCGGCTCGTCAAGATAAAGAAAAACAACAAAACTCTCCTCGGGGTCCCGTGACGATGCGAAACCACCCCCAGAAAGGGAAAGCAAACAATATTCCCCCCCCCCCCTTCTTACGAGGTCACGTTGCCCCCGCGTCAATGCCGGCCGGCCGACCGACGGACGAAGCGAAGGAGGATGAGACGAGGGGCGGGACCGGCGCAAATCAGAGCCGCGGTTGGTCTGGAGCTTATTGTAGGTTATGTCCAAGGTATGTATGTACGGAGTATTACAAGCAAAAAAAAAGGCGCCGGTAGCTCCGGAAGTTCAACCCCGACGTGGAAAGGAAAAGCTTCCCTAAACACGAACTTGTCCACACGAGATGGGCCCTGGACTGGACAGTGAGAAGTTAGAACGGAGGCGGGCAAAGAAATCCTGGTAGAACCCCGCAGAAACCTCCATGAAGTCCATCCCCGTCATCAGAGTCAGGCGGTGGGGTTGACGATGGATGCTCCGTTGTGCGGGGGGAAGTGGAGAGTAATGGGTCAAAGATAGGTTGCAAACTTGTGAGCCCTTCTCGCTGCACATTCAGAATTCCGTCTCGACAATTTTCATGTGTTTCTGTTCTTGAGTCTGCGTCTGTCTACCTACACCCACTGGTCACGAGTAGTGTATGCATGTATGTATGTATCTCACCTGTCACAGTAGAATTGATGCTATGCAGACGTGGGGATGAAATGGCCGATGCTTCAATCAGCGTCGGTCGGCCGGCACAGGAACCTCGGGTCGGATCAGGACTCAGGAGCATTCCTCAGTTAGGTGAGTAAAAGTGCCACTCGTCCCGTCGCCCGACTGCTGCCTCTACCTCTCTGACAATGCGGTATTCTTTGATGACGGAGCCTCATCGTGGGATCCAAATGGGGTTTGAAGCATCAAGATTTCAATTTTAAGCACAGCATATGAATGGGTGCTTTCCTCCACTATGACTCCCTAGGCATTGTAGGTACATACCACATGAACCATCTGGATCGAGGAATTCACCGGCGACTTCATAACCCAAACCTGAGCCGGAGCCGACCTCTAGTAGGTCTCCATTTGGCATTGTATGCGCAAGACAAGCGCAAAGCCAGTCCAGTAGATTCAGAACCACGTGAGATCTGAGTCGCTGCACAAAGTCTCTGGAATGTGGATTTCTCTGCGTTGCACGTCTAAACAGGTAGATACATACCAGTCGCATGAAGTGAACGAGGAAAAGCAGCTTGAACCAGCGGCAAGAAGCGGGAACCCGAATGCTTTGTCTCCAGACTCCAGAGAGTCAAGACAGATAGCCATGATCAAAATGGAGCCAAATCCTCATTCATCATCTTCGTTTAACATTTCGTTTCATGCTCGGTCCAGCCACCAGCCACGTGGCGGAGTCCGGCCCCAAAGTCCGCACATTACATAACAACGTTCAAGAAACAACAACTTGACAAAGCCGCTGTTTACACCGGCAGCACGACACAACCTAACCTATGGGCATATCCGCATACATATGTACCTACCTAGTGGCCTAGGTAGTCAAGACAAAGCTCCCACCTCCCTCCACCTTCCACCAAACCCCCCAAAAAGAAAACCTCACTAATCCTAAACCAATGCAATGTACCTAGGTAAATGAATGCACGGCGCTCTTCAATAATACAATCCAGCCAAGTTCACCCAAAAACCACAGAAGCCCACCGATCCAAGCTTCCTCATGGCAAACTCAAAAGAGAACTACCTACCATTCGCCGGCTTTCCCACTGCACAAAGGTCACCAATGACCGTCATGCATGTCATATGTGCCACATGAGCTGAAACGCCCAACACGCTTCTACCGGTACATTACATTACATTACATACATACTCACATACCATGCATATGCAACTAGTACCTACCTCCTAGAAGCAGGTATTCACAGCAGTCTTGCAAGTTGCAACACTGGTGACTGCACAAGAAAGGCGTCCTGCAGAACAACCTCACTGTTGTGACGTGAATGACTCATAAGAGGGGATGCAGGCGCCTGCCGTCATACCGTCATTGCTCATTCATGTAGCATGTATATGTGACGCTACATGTACGTGAGACGCCGACCGAATGTGATGCAGTGCAAGGCCTAGGCGCCCACGCAATGGCCACGACGTTTGAGCAGTTATGTGGAGGAAAGATTGCAAACGGCAGGGCTTGGCACGGGGATAAAAAGAGAGACAAAAAAACAACAAAATCTGTAGTTTTTTTTCCATCATCATTAACATTTCTCTTCGTTATAAGCATCGTTGTGCTTCGTGGCTGGCTGCTCCGTCTAACTGGAGCAGCCGCCAAATTTGGCAATGCTATTTGTACAGGTACGATTTCGTTCGGGTAGGGTATAAATTTCCCTATACTATGCACGCCATGCTCCAACCTTCGGGACGCTTAAGCAAAATCCCTCGCTAACTTAACTGTTATATGTACAGACACCAGATTAACTCCCCAAGAAAACTCGCACAAAGACTATCGCGCTGAGGGTCCGGGTCTCCCATCAGTTGCCGCTGATAGACATCCGCACATCTTGATTTTCCTTCTCTGTCCCGTCATGGTCAACCAGCGCAGAGGCAAGCAGAACCGGCCCCTTCCTACACAAAAAGAGTCCGCAATTCTCATCAGTTGCCGCTGAAGAGATGCGCGGGAGTTCTTCCTGTCTCTGGCCGACGCCGCACTCGCCGGACGCTTCCGAAGCCAACATGGGACATTCTGCCTTGATGTTGGAGTCTCAGCCCAAGCAACGGGGGGACATCATCCATCCATTCATCCCTGATTCTCCCTCGCCCATCTCGGAACGAACAGCCCGCGTGCATGCGAGCTTGAGGGGCAAAGCTGCCGAGTCCACCTACCCTCTTGCAAGTTGCGACTCACAAGCCCCGGGCGTCCACCCGCAAAACGGCCAAGTAATCTCTGATCCCGGGTCTTCGAGCAAGCTGTTGACCCCTTCTCCATCTCCAAGCCGCGTCATCTCGACAGGCGGTATCAACCCTCTCCGGCAGATCGTGAATCGGGAGCCGGTCGCGCGCAAAACTTCTCTTCCCCCCCGTCAAAAGGACGTGGGACCCCCATCATTTGCCGCTGAAAAAGAGATCCCCGTCAACCTTTGACCGCCCCTACTGCTGCACCAGCCACATATGTGATGCTTTTCGATACGCCGCTACCAGCTGGTCGTAATGATCACTGGGGGCAGGGCAGTGGCATCGCTTTGATAGCCAGGTGCAAATGAGTTCGAGCGGGAGGCGGGAAAGAGAGTTCATCGCTGGAGTAGCCGGTTGTTTTCATGTCATGAGCGGTATGAACAACGCGGCTGCGCGACTGCGGACTATTCGTCTACCCACGGCCGAGAAAAAAAAAAGAGAAGGTCGCAGAGAGAGAAAAGTGCTATGCCATCTTCGGGATCAGATCGGCGGATATCGAAGAGATTTGAGCTATCACGCCGTCTTGTGCATGGTGGCGAAGACTGAGATTGCAGATTCTGAGGGGACCACCAGAAGAAGCAATGCGAGATGCGACAGGAGAAAAACGCCGATCCAAGGACATCAAAACTAGCTAGCCTCCGTCTTCATCAGATAGCGTCTCAAGACTACAATGTCACAGAACCAACGAGACGAAACAAAGAGACGGAGAAAAGCGGCACCTTGTCCTTGGAGTGGCGGATCAAGACCAAAACCCTGGACAAGCAGAAGGATGGCCACTGACATGCCCTTGAGGCTCGAGCAGGAAGAAGGCCACTCGAGGAAAACGACAACGGGTCCTCAACAAGACGGCGGAACCTGAAAGACGCCCAAACGGACCTGAAAAGGAATGGCAGAAAAGCAGCTGCGCGCTCAGATCAAATGGCGGAATCCTAGACGGCCACTTTTGCCGAAGAACTGTCTTGGAGACGTTGCCTCTTGATTTTGCGTCGGGACCGCTTCTCGTTCGTCTCCTCTCCTACTCGCTTGCCATCCCGCACCTCAACGTCAGGGCCGCGTTTTCGCTTCGTCACCGGCGGGTTCTTCTTCACCGGCTGGAACTGGCCAATGGGGGCTACGTTTGTCCATGTCACCATCTTGTTGGCATCAAAGGGCCCGACAATATCCTCGCCCAAGGCTGTGCCAACTCGCTCTCGCAGGCCCAAAACAGGCCACATGGGAACTCTCACATACTCGATGTCCATCCCGATCGGCTGCTCGTCTCCATGCGGTGCTCCCGACGGATCGTAAAATCTGTCCAAGAACTCCGCCGTGACGGAGGCCGTATAGAGGATGAACTCCGCCGTGTCACTGTCGTGCGTCATGATTCTGAGCTTGACGTTTTCGAAGGGAGGGCGCCGAGGTGGTGCCCTCGACGGCTCCCACCTTGGTCCCCAGACCCCACGATGGATGACACGTGATATCGGCGTTGGAGGTCCGTAAAAGTGTCGCTGGGCCATGGTCAGAAATAAGCCCACGAAGACGGCATCATGATCCGGGTTGGCGGGCATCAGTGCTTTGGCTCGGTTTCGCAGAAGGCGCTCGACGGGGACGTTAGAATGTCCTCCCGGGCCTGGATTTGCGAGACCAAAGCGCTCGCGCGCCATCGCTAGCTCGCTCTTGGAGAGATAGCACATCATCGGATGATGGGCGGGGTCGTGTGGTGAAGTTGGCGTGAATGAATCCGACCCCGCGCAGCTCTCTGTGTGTGGCGGAAGCACTCCTGGATAATTCCACAGGACCTGGGGGTACAGAGCATCCTTGTATACCTTGTCGCCGTAGAAAACGTGCTGGCTGGAGTCGAATTGCGATCTGCTCAGCGCGTCAGGCCATAGGGTTGACAAGACCATATCTACGGCACCACAGGTCGAGTAAGTTCTCCTTCCCCTGGGGTCCAAGAGCGCACACAGCGCCTCACACAGCGTCATGACGACTTCAGAGGGTTTTAAATTGGCCAAAGGGCTGTCGTATGCCGGCCAGCTGAGATCCACCCGGGGTCTGGGAGTGTTGCAGGGTGGCAGTTCGACAAAGCGTGCGCCAAGGAGTTTCGAGTGCTGGTCCGTCCAGCGCATAGGGCTCACATACAGCGACTCGCCTGCGTGCTGGCGTAAGATCCCATTGAGAGAGTTCCTCGCTGAGCGTCGCGGCCTCTTATGACACGTCTTTGGCGAGGTCGAAGATTTTGGTGACATGATGGATGTGGGAGGAGGATGTATGTGGAAGGAGGTGACGTGTAAAGAAACGGGGGGAATATAGCGTTGGCAGAACGCGATGACAGTGGGTAGATGAAGTCGCTATGATAAAGGCTGTATATGTATCGTAATGCTGTTGCGCCTCCGTCGCCTCTCAGAACAGTACCCCTTGGACAGGATGGACTGAGATAGACGAATGACGAGGAACGAGATATAGAGCACTTATTGGCAAATACAACTTTGCGACTAAATGACAGAGGTTAGTATCTCCGTGACTGAACACAACGTGCGGGACCTAGGTGTAAAGGTGCCTCTGGCTTGTACTGACCTGGCCACTGAAACCTTGAGACGTAGGTATGTAGGAGTAGCAGGTAGATGGGCGACGCAAGGTGCTTCGCAAGAGAAGTGGGATAGGTGGATGGTAATGGTGTTATGATGCTGAAGTGATGTGAATCGTGATAGTCATCCAAGGGCAGGATGCCAGCCGTTAAGAAGACGGACGGATGGATGGACTGACAGGCAACAGGATGGGAAAGGAATCAAGAAGAGCCTGGAGATGGAGGATCATCATGGGAATAGGCGAGGGCCAGGAGAGATGCCATGGCCGTTTTATAAGTGTCGGTGTGTGAGGGAGACGACATAATTCGGCCGGAAGCAAACGTACGAAAGTCACAAATACCCACGCGTACTGGAGGCCGCTGTGCGTGAGCTGCGGAACCACCCACCGCTCGTAAGACGCGCGACCATTGTGCGAACTCACGTGATGCGCAGGCAGTTCAATGCATTTGATGCATGACTAGGGATGGGATTTACAATTTACACGTAAATTACAAATTGTGTAAATTACGCGTAAATTACGCTGTAAATTATCCGTCAAAAAATCGTA
>SRPN01000315.1:0-28122 GCA_018360045.1 Claviceps capensis | reverse complement strand
AGCAACAGCAACAGCAACAGCAACAGCAACAGCAACAGCAACAGCAACAGCAACAGCAACAGCAACAGCAACAGCAACAGCAACAGCAACAAAAGTTACAGCAGCTACAGCAACAACAGCAACAACAGCAGCAGCAACAACAAATCGCAGGTGCCATGAATGCCATGAATGCCATGAATGGTAACATGGCTGGCGGCGGCGGTGGTGTTCCGATGCCCGCCGCCCCTACACCAGCCGGCCACCAGGCCGAGCTGAATTACATCTACGGCATGGTCGAGGAGCTCAGTCGTCAACTGGCAGACAACAGGAGGGTAACGGAAGACATAGTCAGCGGGCTAGGTCGGGTGCGCAACAAAGCCAAAACGCTCAACATGTCCAACGACGAGTTGATAATGTCTGCCGCGGCCGACATCCAAGGTTAGAACAGCGAAGCCCTTGGTTTCGAACGTCTCTAGTTACCTCGGACTCGACCTCCCATCCCATTCCTTCCCAAAAATCAAACCGGGAGAAAACTCAAGGGAACAAGGGAGACGAGTTCGATGTGAAGATGCTCAATGTCGAAACGATACAGCTGACATTTCCCTCTTTCCACAGCCGAAAATCAAAATCTAGACTCCCTCGTGTCCGTACTATCAGAATCACTCGAAAAATCCAACTTCTCCCGCGACGCTAACGCCGCTCTCCTCTCCCGATACGCCAGCGCCCTCGCCCTTATGCTCAAGCAATTCCACGAATACAAAGGCAAGCACGTCTCCGACGTGGCCCTCTGGCACCGCTCCTACAGAAGTCAACTCGACGAGGCGCGTCAGGAAAATAGTCGCCTGCGCGAACAAATCTGGGAGATGCGCACACACGCGAGCCGCGCAAACGAAAGCCTGCGGCAGTTTCGACGGAAATACTACGAGGATGAGAGGAGGTGGGACCATAAAGTTGAGAACACGGCCCTTAGGCAGGAGCTGCGGTTTTGGAAGAGGATGGCGATGCCGGAGCTGGAGGATGATGATCCGTATTGGAGTGGGGATGATGATGTGATTGATTCGGCAGAGAAGGTGAGGTTGAGGGAGATGGAGGAGAGGGCTATGCAGGACCAGATGATGGAAGGGCAGATGGAGGAGGGGGGTGAGGAGGAGGAGGAGGAGCAAGAGGCGGCTCAGGGCAGTATGATGGGAGGAGTATCTATGCAGAGAGAGGAGACGGGTGGGAGGGGGTTACCGGCGCCGCCGTTGATATGATGGAATTAATGTAAATATGTAGCATGGGTCTGCTTTGCTTTGGGAGTCTTGGTTGGGGGTTTTGCTTTTACTGGAGTTGTTGGCGTTGCTTCTCTTGTCATGGGAGGGGTAATCGAGGATACCCTTGCATCACACCTGTACATGTTCAAGATGAGAGTGTGAGACTGGCTCTGGAGGTTAGATATGCTTCTGTGGCATGCTGTAATGCCTCGGTTATCTGCCATTGGGGCTTTGATATCGCCGCGTACATATGTACTATTTCAGTCCTACAAGAGATATTAGGACCGTTTTGCAACTAATTTATTACCCCATTGAGCATAATTTTGGTCCGTGGCGGTCATGTCTCTGAAATTCTCCGTCTGTAAGATAAAAATCTGGATCTTTATAACCATAGTACAGCCTGGCTTGGTTCGCAACACTGGCTCGCCAGAAGGTATCAATCTATACCAGCCCCATCCCGAAGAAGCACCAAAAGTTAGGAAAGAACATGAAATAAAAGTATCAGCAATCAATATCCGCTCTGCTCATTCCTCTTACCCCCCTCGTCGCCTGCACTACCCTCACCCTCACCCTTTGCAGCAGCCTGTCCCGCATCCTTGATAGCCTGGTCATCACCTCGCAACTTCGCGAAATATGCCTTGATATCCTCCGCCCCAACAGCCTGTCCACTCTCCGCAAATTGCTGCAAGAACGGCTTCAGCTGCTCCTTGAGATGGTTGTACGCCATGACGCCCTCGATGGCGCGCACACGGTCCATGTTGCGGAGAGCGCTTTCGCCTCGTTCGAGGAGACTTCCGCTGCCCTGGGTTGAGCCACCGTGCTGGGAGGCACCATCGTCGGAGATGGGCGGCTCGTAGACCTCTTCTTCCTCGAGTAATTGCGGGTGAAGGTTGAGGATTCGGTAGCAGTCGCGGCAGTGGCAGAGGTGGTCCCGGAAATGTTCTTTGAAGAAGAGAGAGAATTGGCCGGTAGGTGCGGGGGGCAGGTTTGGCAATTTGCAGCCTAATGATGATGAGGAGGCTTCGCCGTTTGCCTCGGAAGAGGCTTGGTCTCCCGCCGCTGGGTTGTCATCAGTTGCGGGGGGTTCGGGCTTGTGCTCGTCTGCTTCCATCTTAACGCGCTTGGCTTCAACTGCTGAGTCGTTGAGATCGTTCTCGGCCTTCCGCTTCTTGGAAGCGTCTTCTTCTTCTTCCGCTTTGGCTTCTTCAGTGGTCTCTGACTGATGGATAAAGACGGCTGGAAGGAACCCAGATGTGCTGACGTAGGGCTTGATCCACGGGTTGGCTTCAACGCATTTGTAGCAGATGAAGCCTTCGAAATCGTCCTCGTCAGGAAATCCAGGGGGCAGAGGTGGCTCATCCTCGTCTTCATCTGTCGCCCCATCAGCGTTGTCTACGGGAACATCAGGATGGTCTTCGTTGCCCTCCGAAATCGTAGCTAGACCGTTGTTGCTGCTGTCGTTACCGGTGCCGTTCTGCTTTGCTGAGGCAGCCTTAGACGTTCGTTTGGCACCGTCCATCTTCTCAAACCAATTCGGTCCCATCCCTACCAAGCAGCCAGGATGGTACCAGTCTTCGCCACAGCCCCCAGTCTCATGAGTACCCAGGCCAAGGCATTGGAACATGGTGCCCTTCTGTTGAAATGGGTCGTAGTCGCATTCGCACCCACAGAAGATGTTGCCGAAATTTTGATTGTATTTGTTGTTGACATCGGGCTGCTCTGAATGCACGTCGCCTTTTCTTTTC
This sequence comes from Claviceps capensis, assembly GCA_018360045.1. Taxonomy (NCBI): domain Eukaryota; kingdom Fungi; phylum Ascomycota; class Sordariomycetes; order Hypocreales; family Clavicipitaceae; genus Claviceps; species Claviceps capensis. The sequence continues at coordinate 25,145 of SRPN01000315.1, read as the reverse complement.
GTCTGCTCGTTGTACCGCAAAGTGCATGGGCTCTCTTTGGGAATACGCGTCGTGCCGCAATCGCATGTAAAATTTCGCTTCTGGAATATCTCGACGAGTTCGTGCTCTCCGTGGCACTGGACGGAACAAGCGTAACATACACCAGCGGGTTTCCAGTCATCGCGTTCGGATGCACCGGCGGGCGCAGGGTTACACGTCAAGCAGGCGAATACGTTTTGCCGTAGAGAGCCGAGGATCTTTGTACATGTTTCGATACTCTGTCGATAGGTCAGCAATCAATTCCAAAGCGCCGACATATTGTCCCAGCCCCAATTCACCATTTCGCACGGACATATGGTAAGGCTTCACGCGCGTCAGCCTCTAGAAGCTGTTGATGGCGGAGATAGCTACGCATCAATCGTCAGTTGACGAGATTTCCAAGAGGAAGAGGCTGATGCATACTCAGCTGCAGTCTGAGAGTCTTCGGATGCTTGTGAATGTTGGGAAAAGCTATTGCTCCGTGCCGGTGCGGCCGGGTTCGACGGTGAGTCGTTCGGCATTATGCGGGCGGTTTGCGAACAAGTGAGGCGCCCCTTTCTAGATAGAAGAGTGGCTTCCTGCAATTCCGAGCTTCTCGAAATGGGTATGGCTAAAGGTCGAAAGCCGCGAAAGACAGGCGATGGAAATAACACCCGGTTCCCGCGCGCGGTGATTGCTCCGATGCGGAGAAGTCAATGGCTGACTGTAGCTTAGGAACTGGTGACAGATAAGTCAAACACTACACCGCGATACAAAATGGAGAACGTATCGATCGTGAGACGTGTTGCGAACAAGAGCCTAAATTCGGCTCTCCTGCCTTCGAAGCTGCTGGCACTCGAAACAACACCTCCACGTGCCACTTTACGCGTGGACCATTCAGGCTTAGCGCTTAGGCAGTTTACGCGTCGTCGCGGATTGGGCCTTCAAGCGATTTCGCGTCAAACGAACGCGAACCCCAGCTCCTTTTCTCGATGTCCCACATCTCATCCCACCCTCGATTCATCAAAGTTCCAAGACCTCTTGCGCCAGCAGCAGTGTTCCTCATACCCATCTCATCCACCCGTTTTCTATCGTATTAACCTGCGGCATCTCCTAATACAATCAGAGACTGACAGAAACAGCGACAATGAGGTTCGTGCCTCTCTTTCCCTGTCGGCTGCGGATTTATGATACTGACAAGTGTGTGTCAGTTCCCCTCCTCGAGACATTCCGAGCTCGGGAGCTGCGCGCTCGAGTCGCAAACGATCGAGAAACGATGGCGGCGATGCTGCCTCATCAGTAGGCCTTGGATCGAGCCCCATGCCATCGTCTCCACCAGGTGCATTCGGTATTGCACATGGCGTAGATGACGACGATGATCTCGACGACGAGCCGGAAATTCAAGATGATATCGATGATCTCGATGAGATGGCAGACGACGATGTCGACCTGTTCCGAGAAGGCTTCGAGGCCGATTACCGAGCTCGCCAAGACGACACATATGAAGGCGCAGGTATCGATGACGATGGCGATTACGATTCCATGGACATGGGAGAGAGACGGATGATTGAAGCACGGTTAAGCCGTCGTGATAGAGAAGTTGCGCGTCGACAGAGAATTCCAGCGGCCTTCCTTCCTGGTGATGACGAGGAGGGCGACATCGACCTCACTGCGCAACCTCGTCGGCGACGCCATCACTACGATGAGGACCCCGATGATGTGATGGAGACCGATATCATGGAAGAAGAGCTCTCGCTGGAAGCTCTCGGTGACGTCAAGGCTTCCAATCTGACCGAATGGGTCTCGCAGCCGGCAGTTCAGAGAACAGTAAGGCGCGAGTTCAAAGCATTTCTTACGTCCTATACGGATATGTCTGGATCTTCTGTCTACGGAAATCGCATTAGGACCTTGGGTGAGATCAATGCGGAGACTCTCGAGGTCTCGTACGAGCACCTCTCTGAAAGCAAGGCTATTCTGGCATACTTCTTGGCCAATGCTCCTGCTGAGATATTGAAGCTATTCGACGAAGTCGCGATGGAGGTTGTCCTTTTGCACTATCCCGACTACGAGCGCATTCACTCCGAAATCCACGTCCGCATTTTCGATTTGCCTGTACACTATACCCTCCGCCAACTGCGACAGTCTCATCTGAACTGTCTGGTTCGTGTGAGTGGCGTTGTGACGCGACGAAGCGGGGTGTTTCCTCAGCTGAAATACGTCAAGTTTGACTGTGGCAAATGCGGCATCACGTTGGGGCCGTTCCAGCAGGAATCCAACGTCGAAGTCAAACTCACCTACTGTCAAAGCTGCCAATCAAGGGGTCCCTTTACCGTGAATTCAGAGAAGACGGTGTACCGAAACTACCAAAAATTGACACTACAGGAATCCCCCGGCACTGTTCCTGCAGGACGTCTGCCTCGAACTCGGGAGGTCATCCTTCTTTGGGATCTCATCGATAAGGCTAAGCCTGGCGAGGAGATTGAAGTGACTGGCATCTATCGCAACAACTATGATGCTCAATTAAACAACAGGAACGGTTTTCCCGTCTTTGCAACTATTTTGGAGGCAAATAATGTCATCAAAGCCCATGATCAACTCGCGGGATTCCGCATGACAGAGGAAGATGAACAGGAGATCCGCAAGCTATCACGCGACCCCAACATTATCGACAGAATTGTCCGCTCTATGGCGCCTAGCATATACGGTCACGATGACATCAAGACTGCCGTTGCACTGTCATTGTTTGGTGGCGTAGCTAAAACAACTCGAGGACAACATCACATTCGTGGCGACATCAATGTCTTACTCCTTGGTGACCCTGGCACAGCCAAGTCACAGGTGCTCAAATACGTCGAGAAGACCGCCCATAGAGCTGTCTTTGCAACCGGCCAGGGAGCCAGTGCAGTTGGTCTGACTGCCAGCGTCCGCAGAGATCCATTGACGAGCGAATGGACTCTCGAAGGCGGTGCATTGGTGCTTGCCGATCGCGGTACCTGCCTCATTGACGAATTCGACAAGATGAACGACCAGGACCGAACATCGATCCACGAGGCCATGGAACAGCAGACCATCTCCATCTCCAAGGCTGGTATCGTGACGACATTGCAGGCCCGGTGTGGTATCATTGCAGCGGCGAATCCCCAGGGCGGCCGTTACAATTCTACACAGCCATTTTCCGCCAACGTCAACTTGACAGAGCCCATTTTGTCTCGATTCGATATTCTCTGTGTCGTTCGAGACACCGTTGAGCCGGAGGAGGATGAGCGACTTGCTCGCTTTATCGTTGGATCACACAGCCGCAGCCACCCCTCTGGTGGACCCGTCCAGCAGGATTCCATGCAGGTGGAACATGATTCTGCACTGCCCGAGACACAAGGCACATCTTCAACTACAGCCACGAACAAAGAAGGCGAAATTCCCCAAGAGCTCTTGCGCAAATACATTCTGTATTCTCGAGAGCGATGCCATCCCAAGCTGTATCACATGGATGAAGACAAGGTCGCACGTCTATTTTCTGACATGCGAAGAGAATCCTTGGCGACCGGCGCCTATCCCATCACTGTAAGCCCTTCCATTCCCTCTCTTCTAAATTCGTTGGTTTCAGGAACCATGTTTGTTGCTTGAGCAAAAGACTGATAGTGTCACCCTTCTTTACTAGGTCCGTCACTTGGAGGCGATTATCCGAATCAGCGAGGCTTTCTGCCGAATGCGTCTATCAGAGTACTGTTCCGCCCATGACATTGACCGGGCCATCGCCGTGACGGTGGAGAGTTTCGTGGGCAGCCAAAAACTCAGCTGTAAGAAGGCGCTATCTCGTGCCTTTGCCAAGTACACCTTGGCACGACCGGGCGCTGGCAAGAAAAAGAGCACTTCGCAGAGACGCACTGCTACAGCATCTGCATAATGTGAGATGAGGATGTATGAAGAGCGAGGTGGCGTTCAGGGCATGGAATAATTCTTTTTTCCTTTTTTTGGTTGGGTTAAATGGCTATGGCGAGTCCCGATTTATATCATGTTTTGCTTGCTATGTACCTACTTTTGATGTGGACATGGGCCTGCCCAAGCACATGCTGCATGAGGGGAGGAACAATGGATGTGCATTATGTAGTTTGTTGCAAAAAGCGTAGAGCGTGGTGGATTGATTTATGCTCACGGAAGTATGTAAGGTACGCTGCATGATTACGGCATTTACACTATGTATTGGGGTTCCCGTTTGACGGCCTCTCATGTTCATCTTTAGTCGCTCTACGAAGTGGGCAAAGGTTCAATGTGAAAAACGGTCTAATGTACGTATGTGAGTAAGTACGGATAATGTGTGTATGTTACTGTACTCCGTATGTCTGTAACACCGTATGTGCAGAAGAAAGGAGAGAGTGGACAACGGTCCATGAGCAGTGGCTGGACATGGTCAGTCAATTCTGATCCATGGAGAAAGTCCTGGATCACGCGATGCTACAGTATCGCATCGCATCTTAGGGCCTTTGCATTGCACTAGCCAGCCCCGGGACAACCAGTTACTATCACAAGACGTCCACGGCTAATTTCTGTGAGTTGCAAGTCATTCTCGATCTTCTTCAAGGGAAAGAGGAAGACAAGGATGAACCTCCTCGAGATTGTTGTTGTAACTTGTATGTATGTACAGCTGTTGTTGATGGGTGATTGAGACGGGCACGTTGCCGACGTGGGAGGTGGGGTAAAAATAGCGCAAGAAGAATTCAAGAACCGGGGAAAGCCAACATGTTGAATGGCCTCTGCTCTCTACCTAGACTCTCTCTGTACAAATGTATGTACACACATATTTAATGCGCGTCCGGGGGGCTAAATCCTGATACATCTTGTACTTGCGGAGTATGTACACACAAGCTTGAAGCATGTACGGAGTACACACATCTGTTGGTCGAGCATCGTCGAGGACACGAACGTTGTATTTCTCCTGCACAATGTGCCTTTTATTCGAAGACGCAGGACGCAGGGGCTGTGTGGGCACTTCATTTGTTGTTAGGGCCAACGAGCTGCAATCATGAGGCCATTCGTGTTGCAACATGCTCGGCTGCACCTTCTTTTTCTTCAAGTCGTTACAGATGAATGAAACGCACACAGATGGTACCTTGCTGGGTGCAGAAACCCAAGTGGAGAGGTAAGTAAGGCGTCTTTGTATTTTCGGCCCTCTAGGTACTCCGTAACTTGCGCTTTTTGAATTGGATGAGGCACACTCTGTTGGCTCGGACCTATTCGACTTATGCAGGTGGTAAACTTAGTTGTAAGCTGCAGACTACCTACAGTGCTCTCGGCTCCGTACAGCCTAGAGGCAGTATCTGATTCAAAAAGCGAAAGATTCATGTTGGCCGCTCGCTGCTGGCATGGCTAACTTGTCATGGGCTGTTGCGATGCGGATCGTATTTGTGAAGGGAAGAAATTGATTTCAAGGAATAGCCCATTGGGGTAAAGACGAGACATTTGCTGAATTTCTCGCTGCAAACGCGCTCAATTAAGGTGTTCACGATGCTGATATCCGCGGACCGCGATTGATTTGCAGGCGGTGAGACTAGCCTAATTTCCTGGCCGGCAAAGCGAAACGGCCCGTACTTATCCATCTCCGTACGGTTATCGCCAAGCCGCAATTGGTCGTATTTCTCCACTTTCCTCACGTTGGTCTCTGACTTCTCTCTTCCTCTTCATCACATCCCAGTGACAGTCACTCAACGATGATGGCTACGTACCAACCTACTACAGCTCTGACCTATCTGGCGAGCCAGCCTGCTACAGCAGACTGCATGGTCCGCCGGTCTCGTGCCCTTTTTAGCTTTCCATCTTCCCAGGCTCCGATTGAACAGGTACCTACAGCACAAGTTCAAGTACATAACTTCAGATTATCAACGCCCGCTGACACACATCGGCATAGCAGAAACATAAAATCCAGATCAAAACCCTGCATTGACCACATGAAACTTTTCTGAGATTTCGTGTCCCAGGTCGCAGGGGTCACATCCGCAATTGGTGTTGATTGTGAACTCTGATGCAACGGCCTTTCCGTCTGTCTGCTTCATCAGGTTCGGAAACAGGCAAGGCAGGGTATAATGCTCCATTCAGAATACGGGCCTCAACGTGATTGGAGATCTGGGCGCAAGGCCGTTCATAAGTTCGCGCGCAATACGGAGTAAATGATATCGAAATGCACTGTTGTACATCAGTGGCTGTATAGCTGGCGCCACGACACAGGTTGTTCAGAACTTCAAACCCGTCAAAGATGCATCTACGGAGTACATTGTGGTCAACGAACATGGGCCAAGACCTTCACTGCCGGACAAGGAAGTAAGGTCAGCCCCGGAGCCCCAAAACTAGGTAACCGAGGAGGACAAATCTATGTACATACACACACAATGCTTGGCCTCGATTCGCCGCCTTACATCCGATGTGTGGGGTTGTATCTATGCATGAATCTGCATGGATTCTGCAAAGCAAGTTCCAACATGATAACAAACCTACAAGTTATCCCCCAACATCAGTGCTGAGCAACTTCCGACCGCGACAATGCTCTGATTCGGCCGCATTCATACCTTGTCTGTCATGACAGCCTGGTCAGTCCAGCAATCAATACCGATTGGCCCGATTGATGACATACCCACTAAGACGTGGGAAGTCGGCTCGCGTACGTCCTTTTGCAAAAACTATGTATCTCGTCTTTCCCTCTGGTCTGAAGAAGCTATTTTACTGACATTGTGGCAACCGGGCGAACAAGCTGATCCCTTCCCAGGCTCTTCATTACTTGCTAATGTCTTCATAAAGCCTGAGTAACTCATCGTCAATGGAACAGATGTCCTTTTCTGGAAACATTCAGACTCTGCTCATCTCGGCTCGACGGCTAGCAACGCGATGTACCCTGTCGCGTCGCAAGCTTTGTAACCCGGTCCCAGTGGTGATCCGCGCTCTGTCCCGCACAACGTCTTGTCTTTGTTGGTCGCTTGATGCCTTCGTTTCATCCTCTCTTTTTGGCTCCCAGGGTTTCCGGTGTCCGCTTCCCTCTCCCTAACTAGGTTGTTGAGTCGTTTAATATCCTTAATTTGCAGCTCGAGACTTCCGACATTTGCTTATCCCTGTCGTCGACGGGTGTCTTATTTTCAACGCGCGGTTGCTATATCCGCAGTTCACGCCACATTAATTATCATATGATGATCATATTCATCGCGCTTTGAGCAGTCAAAAAACTGCATCGTGTTCCTCCATAAGTTTTAAAATATCTGATCAGAGGTTGCTACTATTGCAGACCAAGACACTTGGGTGAGAAAGTTGCTACCTCTTGATCAAGGTGGCTTTTATAGAGCAGATTCGCCCGGAAATCATGGCTACAAATGACACTGCACCATCGCGCTCTTTGGAGAATTGTGATGACGAGTGTCTCACCTCGCCTCCTTCATCGACCAGTTTACAGTCGGCAGACTTTACGAATTCTACGAATTTTAACTTTCGCAGTACTGTCTGCAGCACTAGTGGGTATAAGCGCGTCAGTCTTGACAATGAGGACACAGACGCAGTTAGCAAGGAGAGTGTGGTTTCGCAGCCCAAGCCTACCCACTGCAGCTTGACTGATAGCGTTGGCCTTCTCTCAGGTCACTTGGCTCATAGCAATGGCCTTGACGACCAGTTGAACTCAGAACCATCTCCGCGGGCATCCCCGTATTCACCTCCGGAAACAACCGATCCTGACACCTTTCATCACGACAGTCCGGTTAGTGATAGCCCGAAAGCCCGAAACGCTTGGATAACTGTTACGTTCGCCGTATTCAGTCGCGTATTTCGAAGACTTAGGAGGCGAGGGAAAGATCCCGAACTAGGAGATAATCCGTTCGACGACGAAGCGTTCAATCGAAGCTACTGTACGTGAAACCGTAGAGTTTATTGCTTAAACAACGATTGGGTGCCTTTAAAGCAATTCGCTAATGTGCAAAGCAGGTGAACCTCCCAGCTACTGCTCTTCCAGAGCTAGTGCCAAACAACCACATGCAATCTGGAATTCTTTGGTTATCTTCGTATTGTCACTCTATTCAACTGCCATGAGTTTGATGTGGCTTGCCGTGTCCATCAAACAACCTACATGGGGTCATACGATATCTACGAAAGGCAAACTGCCGCCCGCTAGGGCAGCATTCATCACAACGTTGGTCGCCAAGACTATTGAGTTGTCTTTTGTGACGGTGTTTATAACTTTGCTGGGCCAGGTGATCACGCGCAAATCGTTTCGAAAAAGGAATCGCGGTGGCATGAATCTGGCTGAAATCACTATGCGAAATTGGATACTCCAACCAGGATCCCTTTTGACACACTCTAACACTGTTTACTACGCAGGTTTCACCAAGGTTGGATGTCTTACTCTTCTCGCGACCATTACTTCCATGTTTTACACCACAGCATCAGATGCCATGGTCTCACCAAAGCTGATGAATAGTGGATGGAACAAAACAGTGTTGTCTGGTCCTTTCGACTCGTTATACGCCAACGTGAATTATATTAAGAATACCTGTCCCGATATGTTTGGCTCGATACCCCGCGACGAGCCAAATGACATTGCGTGCATGCAAATTCAATTCGCTGGCCAGTCGCACCGCAACTTGTTCTCTTTCATGTCCACGTGGGCTGATATCAAAGCCAACGGCACCTCGATAGTCCAGAAGCTGAAGGATCGGCCGACGGGGAAGCATTTTCTGAATGAGAACATAACCATGACTGCTACTTGGATCGACACCGACTACAGCAATGTCACAGTGAGCTCTAAGAAACACGGGCGCATTGTTAACAACGTCACCATGGCGATGCCTCATCCTGGCGTGTACGCTGCCGCCACAGCACCAGAAAACAACATCATGCAGCCGGCTGACTTGGATGGCGTGGGAGAATACACAATCTTGGCAGGGGTTGTGTCTCCAACAGTCAATGTCATGTGTGTCAATATGAATAGAGAAGAACTTGCGCCCCTCGTGTATACCGAATGGCCAAACAGTATTCCATCCCGCAGTCACACTGATGAATGGCGAGATTCAGTGCCTCCAATTCTCGGCCCGGGAAAATCGGAGAATTTTAATCGCACCGTGGTGGACGAAATATTCCGATGGGGCCCAAAGTTTAAACGACGACCACCGGTTTTCCCACTAGTACGCGATTCCTTCATCCACTTTGTCTTGCTCTTTTCTCCCTTCTCTTTGTCTTGTCTTATTTTTTAATATTTTGTGCTATATTCAGCTGACATGCACGTCGCGATAGCTTCCCATTTCCTTGAACATGGTTTCCAGTCCAATTGTGGACTACTCCGACGCCATCTACGTTCTCACGAACAGCTCTAAGGCGGTGAACTATACTCTTTGTGAGATGCGGTCCTGGCTGTCTCCATTCTGCCACACCGAGTTCAATAGTTCGGGAACCTCGGGGACAAGTATGAAAGCGATATGTGAAACCACTGACGACGTGAATTATGATAAGTCCTTCCCATCAGGCACCGAGTGGGCTCCACCCTCATCAGATTGGACGGTAAGTCGGTGTTCACTGTTGACTCACATCACAATTCCTTTCCAGATTTCAAAGTCCTGTTTCTTGTAGTGAAGTTACAGAACGACGATTTCTACGTCGTAAATAATTTATTATACCAAATGTTTACCATAACAGTGCAGAAGCTGACGTTTGCTCTATGGAGCGACCAACAATTAGCATGTAGCCGTGGAATGGAGCAAGTCCTTGGGCCTCCACGGTGGAAACCGCAACAGCAACAATTCCAACGCACACCAACTTACTCAACTGGCTCTTGAAACACCCACATTTTTGCCAGATCAGCCCTCCTTGGCCGAGGCACTAGCTGTCTTTGCCGGCTCAACCCTTGTCATAAGTTCTATCAAGACGTCGTTCCACCACTACTGGGAATATCAACCCCCGCAATTGCTTAAAGACAAGTTCGAATTATTCCCTTCATGGTTCACGACGCAGCAGTATACATCTGGGCATGTGGAACACTGGCACAAGATATTCTACGGCGTTTTGGGCACCGTGGCCGTCATCAACGTCATCTGTTTCTTTTTCATGTTGGCGAGTAGGTCATGCTTGGTGACAGACTTCACGGAACCGCAGAACCTATTCACCCTCGCTATGAACTCGCCACCCACTATGCAGCTCAAGGGAAGCTGCGGCGGCGGCCCGAAGGGAAGGGAACTAGCGGTGCCTTGGAGGGTGGCATATGCCTCCACCCCGCAGCACTACTTCCTAGTGGAAGCGAACAAGAGACCGTGCAAGGGAAAGTATACTGAAATCGATGCCACGATAGATGAGAAGGATGACAAAGCGGACAGTTAAATCAGGTTGAGCCAGGGGAAAATATTCGCATAAAATTGCGACCGGCTTTTGATGACCCCTCTGATAGGAAGGGAATGAAAAATTGGAAATGGAAATGGGAACTCAGACTCGTCATATTCCAACCAGGGAAGCAAATTGAGTCAGGTGCCTGGTTTCGAAGGGAAAAAAGGGCATCAAGAACACACACACTGTGGCTATTTCGGCACGATTAAAAATTGGTGGCGGCTACTATGTAACTATATATCTCAGGGCTAATTAATTGATTCACATAAGCGTGGATTCTTGGTCTTAATCGTACCCTCACTTTATTGCGTGTAAGCCGTAGCCATCACGCCGAGGGCTCAGGGACTTGTGCTGCGCCATAGTCGTGACGCGCAGTTTTCAATGAACGGCTAATTCTGGTAATTGGAGTATGTAGTTGTCTATTCTTTAAAACGAGACGTGAAAAATCTGTTATTGGTCGCCGCCCAAAGCGTTACGCGTACAACCGTTTGAGAAAGGGAGATCGGTGATAAAGTCCATGGCTACAGTTTGCCATGTTTTGTAATGCAGATCCATAGGTTGCAACATTCCGGTTTACTTTCTCAACTATTCGAACTTTACGACAAAGAACTCATGGCAATTGTTGAATGTTTTAGGGAATAGAGATATTACCTCGTCGGAGACAAGCACCAAATAAAGTCAAGGCTTACACCGATCACAAGAATCTCACATCGTTCTTGACCACGAAAGATTTCAACAAGGAACAAATTAGATGGTACGAACCCCTTACGTATCATGACTTTGTGAAAATCGATCGTAAGGGATCCGAAAACGGTAAAGCAGATGCGCTCAGCCGAAGAGAGGGTCTAAGGTCGGACGATCAAACCGATAGCGCAACTTTGTTACGCGCCACCAAGGATGGGAACTTTGTGTTAGGCATCAGACAAGTCAACTTAACCTAGCAGGCTAAGCCGGACGACACTTGGATGTAGAAGATCGCATCACAAATTGAGAAAGACAGTTGCTTGGAAATTGGGAAACGACACCGTATTTCAGCAAGCAAGGCGAAATCTTTTTGTGCAATCTATGTTCCCAGTACACTTCGAGAACAACTCGTCAATGAACCCTAAGCGCCACTTTCTCGGCGAGGCACTTCTTCTTCATCTAAAGTTTTTGGATCAGCAGGAAGAGATCGGCTTCCTCGTCAGCATCCGCGGCACTATAAAATGGAATTCACTGGAATTTGTACTGCCCCGACGCAGCGACCCATCTCGCGGCGCTCATTTGAAACGTCGGCGTCGGCGCGTTCTCGAGTATCTATGTTCGTCGTTGTGGCCATCTTCGCCAATCTGCCCATCATTGAGGTCCAACAGGAAAAATCGGCCGTTACGATCTTCGAACCCATCAGCTACAGGCTACAGCCGAGCCCTCGCCGTCGTATCTTGGCCCCCATCCCATTCAGATCGGGTAATCCCACATTGTAACTAGTCCTGGCCCAATTCTAGAGTCGTCAATACTCTGTATAAATGGAACGCATACCGATGGTATCTCCTGGGTGCAGAAGACCGATGGGGAGGTAAGACGTCTTTTCTTTCCAAATTCCAGGCTCCTGACCAACCTTTACTTTGAAATGGGATGATGCACCCTGAGCCAACATTGGCTCGGAGCCTCGGACACGACCAACCTATGCAGTGAGTATATGATAGCCCGGGTTTGTTTCGATCATTCTATGTGGACTGAGGATTTCGTTTGCTCGTAAATTGCGTAGTAGGTACGTCATAACTTCCAACCTGCTTCAGACACGAGATACATACAACGCTCAATGTTTGATGAGACCTTGCCTGCCTGAGCCCTGCAGCTGCTTACGGAGTGCTCATGAGCCCGTGCCGTAGCTAGGTATTCGTGGTATCACGGCCCAACATGCGCAATCAAGCGATGTGCTACTACACATCGCGCAGAGTTCTTGAAGTTCCATTGCCACCGCCCTCGCCCTTGTGTCGCGTCAAGTTCTCAGCAAGACTATAGCACAGAGGACATGGAGCAAGAACCTAACTACCGCTGATGACCGATCTTCAGAACCACTGGTCTGAGCTGCAGTGCTTGGTGACTCGCGCATGAACTACAAAAGTCAGTGTGACCCGAGTGTTAATCCCAAAGGTTGTTTCTATACTTGGACATCATGTGGCTGCATCACGACGTCGTGTGATGTCAGCATGCTCTACGTTTGCTGCAGCAATATCCCTGAACAGATCATTCCAAATTGGTGGAACATGAGAGCTGGTAAACCGTAGGAAGTCATTGGCAGTCATGGCCAAGAGGAGCTGGTTCTCAGAATCGAAAAAAAAGAAAGAAGAGATTGATTCATCTTGGCCGTTGCGGACCTTGCATTTGAGGCGGCGGCATTGATTTCAAGGCAAAACCAAAACACTCGCTGCATTTTTCGTTGCAGGCTGCAGCAGTGCTCGATTAACGTGTTCTGAGCGCTAAAGTCTGAAGTGAGATGAGCCTAATTTTCTGGCTCCGGCAAAGCGAAGCGGCCATTACGTACATACTCGGGAGTCGGTACCTACCTAGGTATGTACGCTTATCCGCCTCCGTACTGTTACATATCGCCATACGCGATTGGCCGTACAGTGAACTTCTCCACTTTCCTGACTCCCTTGAGGCTTGACCTTACCCCCCTTCATCACATCTCAGATGATCTCAACTGCTCAGTAGGTAACAATCACCCGATGATAATGGCTACATACCAGCCTGATACATCAATCTCTACCATCTGTACAGGCTGCGATATGACTACTGAACAAGTTCTTGGATGTCATGCAAGGCCGCTGACACATTCGCAGAGTCGAAAATACAATATCCAGGTCAGAGCCCTGTGTAACCACATGGGAGTCACATCCGCAATTGCAGTTGCCTTGTGAACTCTGGTGCAACGCCCTTTTCGTCTGTCTGCTTGAACACGCCCATAAGATTCGGAAACAGACAAGGCGGGGTATGATGCTCCAGCGATGTAGCCCATCCAGAATACGGGCATCGACGTTGTTGAATATCTAGGCGCAAGTCCCTTAGTTGCGTGTGAATGCGTCTGCATTGCGAAAAACAAGCGTGGGACAAGCTATTCACTGCCGGGCACTGCCGGACAAACATGTGAGCATAGCTCGGGCTCTGGAATAGAACCGGTTACTGCAACCAGCCTACATAGGACAGCTTTATCTGCAAGCAATTTATCGCCACACACACGATTCTATATTGACCTTGATTCGCCGCCTTGTTTCCGATGTGTGGGATCACATCTTCTCTCCCATCCATTCCAACATACAGACAACTAATCCAAGCACACTACTGAGCATCTTCCGCCCGCCACGATGACTCTGGTTCAGCCGCATTCATACCCAGTTTGTCAGGGCCTAGCAATCGAAACAATTGGCACGATTGATCACCAAGTCAGGAGGAAAAATACACCTATTTACATAGAGGTGTGAACTCGGCTCTCGTAAGTGCTTTTACAAGATCATAGCCGTCATTTCCACTGGTCTGAAGAAGCTATTTTTACTGAAATCGTGGCAAGTGGGCGGGCGAGCTTACATCTTGCCAGACCCTTCGCTACTCGCTTATTTCTTTATAAATCCCGAGCTACTCATCGCCAATTCGCAATGAAAAAAAGCATCCTTTTCCAATCGGAAGCAATGAGACTTTGCTCATATCGGCTCGACGGCTAGCAACACGGCGGACCCTGTCGCGTCGCAAGCTCTGTAACCCGATCACTAGAGTTACCGCGCTCTGTTCTGCACAGCGTCTTTTCTTTGTTAGGCGCTCGTTGCTTTCGTTTCAGTCTCTTCTTTTGTCGCAGGTTCCTCCGATACCCTTTCCGAAACAGGTTGTTGAGTCGTTCATGTCCTTGATTTGCGGCTCGAGACTTTCGACCTTTCCTATTCCTGTCATTGAAGGGCGTCTTATTCTCAACGGGCGGTTGCTATTCCGGTACAATAATTTATCATATTCATCGCGCGTCAAGCCATTGATAGGCTGCATTTTGTTCTTCCACGCCTTGTAGATCATCCGAATAGAGGCTGCTACTGTCGCACAGTACATACCAAGGCACTTGGATGCGGAAGTTGCTGTCCCTTGAGTGATACAGCCATAACGGAGCGCATTCGCCCAGCAATCATGACTACAAACGAATCTGTACCGTCGCGCTCTTTGGAGACCTTTGACGACGAGTGTCTCACCTCTCCTCCTTCATCGACCAGCTTACCGTCGGCAGACTTGACGAATTCTACGAATTCTAACTTGCGCAGTACTATCTGCAGCAATAGTGGGTACGAGCGTGTCAGTCTTGACAATGAGGACACAGACGCAGTTGGCAAGGAGAGTGTGGTTTCGGAGTCTAAACCTACGCATCGCAGCTTCATTGATAACTTTGGGCTTCTCTCAGATCACATGGCTAGTAGCAGTGACCTTGGCGATCAGGTGAACGCGATTTCATCTCAGCGGGCATCGCCGCATCCATCTACAGAACCAACCTATTCTGGCACCAATCATTATGGCACTTCGGTCAGTGAAAGCCCGAAAGGCCGATACGCTGGAATAACCGCCGCCATAGTCAGAGGCGTGTTTCGGAGACCGAGGAGGCGACTTAGTCGAGGTCTAGATCCCGAACTAGGAGATAATGATTTCGACGACGAGGCGTTCACCCGGAGATATTGTACGTGAAATCGTGGACTTGCCTGCCTACACAACGACTGCGTGCCTTCAAAGCAATTTGCTAATGTGCAAATCAGGTGAACCGCCCAGCTACTGCTCCTCTAGGGCTAATGCCAAAGGGCCACATGCATCCTGGATTACTGCGATCATCCTCATATTGTCAATCTATTCGACTGTCATGAGTGTCATATGGCTCGTCGTGTCAATCAATCAGCCTACATGGGGTCATACGATATCTACGAAAGCTAAACTGCAGCCCTCTACGGCAACATTGATCACAGCGTTGCTCGCCAAGACTATTGAATTGTCTTTTGTGACGGTGTTCATAACTTTGCTGGGCCAGTTTATCACGCGCAAATCGTTTCAAAAAAGAAATCGCGGTGGCATGACTCTGGCCGAGATCACCATGCGAAATTGGATACTCCAACCAGGATCCCTTGTGACGCACTATGAAACTGTTCCCTACGCGAGTCTCACTCCGCTTGGAGTTCTCACGCTCATCGCGACCATGACTTCCATGTTGTACACCACAGCATCCGATGCCATGGTCTCGCCAAAGTTGATGAACACTGACTGGGAAAACAGATCTTTGTCTGGACCCGTCGCTTCCTCCTACGCCAATGTGCAATATCAGACTAACACCTGTCCTGATATCTTTGCCTCGATCCCCCGCGTGAAGGAGAATGACATTGCATGTATGCAAATCCAATTCGCTGGCCAGTCGCACCGCAACTTGTTCTCTTTCATGTCCACGTGGGCCGACATCAAAGCCAACGGCACCTCGATAGTCCAGCTAAATAATCGACCGGTGGGGAGGCATTTGCTCTATGAGAATATCACCATGACTGCTACTTGGATCGACACTGACTACAGCAATGTCACAGCCAGCTCTGAGCAATACGGGCGCATTGTTAACAACGTCACCATGGCGATGCCTCACCCTGGCGTGTACGCCGCCGCCACGGCACCAGAAAACAACATCATGCAGCCAGCTGACTTGGCTGGCGTGGGAGAATACACAATCTTGGCAGGAGTTGTGTCTCCAACGGTCAATGTAATGTGTGTCAATATGGATAGAGAAGAACTTGCGCCTCTCGTGTATACCGAATGGCCGAACAATAATTCATCACTCAGTCAAACTGAGGAATGGCAAGAGTCGGTGCCTCGGATTAGTGGCTCAGAATATCTGAATCGTACGGTGGTGGACGAAATATTTCGTTGGGGCCCAAAGTTTGACCGACGACCACCGGTTTTCCCGCTTGTAGGTGCAGACTTTCTCTTCTTTTTAATGTCCTCTGTCTTGCTCGGATAGAGCATGTGCTCTTTGTAGCTGACACCCATGTCGTGATAGATTCCTGACGAGTATAATATGGTGGCCAACTCAACAGTGGCAAACTCCGACGCCATCTACGTCCTCTCCAGTAGCCACAAGATGAAGAACCTCACTCTTTGTGAAATGCATTCATGGCTGTCTCCATTCTGCCACACCGACTTCAGAAGTTCAGGTACCTCAGGGACCAGCATGAGGGCTATATGTGAGGCGCCTGACGACAAGTATGCTTATTACCGGTCCTATCCAGCAGGATTCAATAATTGGCTTCAGCCCGCAAAGGATTGGAGGGTAAGGCGGCGTTGACCTACATTACCTTGTGATTTCCAAAACCCGGTGCCTGGTAATCAAGTCACAAAGATTTCTATGTTGTGGATTACCCATCACACCGCACTTTGACCTTGGAAGTGTGAATGCTGACGTATGCGCTATTGAGCGACACACAATTTAGCATGTAGCTGTAGAATGGAGCAAATCCTTGGGCCTCCACGGCGGAAACCGCAACAGCAACAATACGAACGCACACCAACTCACTCAATTGGCTCTCAGTCGCCCCCAATTTGAGTCAGATCAGCCCTCGTTGGCCGAGGCACTAGCAGTCTTCGCCGGCTCAACTCTTGTCGGCAGTTCTATCAAGACGCCGTTCCGCCATTACTGGGAGTTTCAACAGCCGCAATTGGCTCATGACACGGTCGAATCGTTTAACGCTTCAATCAGGACGCAGCAATACGCATCTGGCCATGTGTTCCGCTGGCAAATTATGTTCTACTTCGTTTTGGGCCCCGTGGCTGGCATCAACGCCATTTGTCTTATGCTCATATTAATCAAATTGTTCAAGCATAAGTCAGGCTTCGTGACAGACTTCACAGAACCGCAGAACCTATTCACCCTCGCTATGAACTCGCCGCCGACTAAGCAGCTAAAGGGCAGCTGCGGTGGCGGCGCTGCAAAAAGAGACCTAGTGGTGCCGTGGAGGGTGGCATATGCCTCAATTCCGAAGCACTACTTCCTGATGGAAGCGAACGAGAATCCGTGGCGGGGGAAGTACGCTCAAACACAAGTCACGACGGACAAACCGGTTCAGAAGGATGACAAAGCGAATAGTTATATCATGTTGAGCCAGGGAAGAGGAGTTTTGTAAAATTGTGGTCGGATTTGGATTTTGGACGATCGTTCGAGAGAACGAGAATGGGAACGGGAATGGGAAATCGGACAAGACACATGCGAGACAGGGAAGAAGATTGAGAGGTGGTTACTGGTGTTGGGTTTTGGAAAAGGCACAGCATCAAGAACACATATCCCGTGACTTTTTCGGCTTGGTAGCGAATTGGTGGTGGCTACTAGCCTACTAGCCTACTATATATATGTCGGGACTAGCTAATTGTTTCGCCGAAGTGTAGATACTTTTTGGTCTTGTCGCCCCCCGCTTCCTTGCGTGTAAGGCTGTAAGCTGTCAAAGTCATGACGCTAGTTTTTAAATAAAAGGCTGATGTGGCTGATAGAAGTATTGTTCTCTCAGAAAATGAGACGTGACAAATCCGTTGTCTGCCCAAGCGTGTACCACCCCAAAGAGCCGGCCGGCTTGTTGTCTATCGAGAGCAAGATACACGTGCCCGTCCTCTCAATCGAAAAAGCAAGGAATAGGTTCCAAGAAGGGAATCCAAAACTGGGTCATATGGATGGCAAAGCTCCCGGGTGCCGAGAGAGATCTACATACAGGTAACAGGCGGGATTTGGTAACTCACGTTTGTCTCGATGTAGGCTGAGGAATTCATTGGTTCGTAAATCGCGTAAACCTCATTTAATGCTCAATGTTTGGTGAGGCCGCTTGCCTTCTCAGGGAATACCCGTTAACCCGTGGTAGCAAGCTACTGCCCATGTACGCGTTCGTGCGTGTGAAACAATCGCGCAAGGTTCTTGGGGTTCCATTGCCCCCGCCTCTCCCTTGTGCCTTACGCCTTGCGTCGCGCTGAGTTTTCCAGCAAGACTCTTGTACACAGAACGAGGAGCAAGAATCTAACTACTACCCCTAATTATCGATCTTCACAACCACTGGTCTGAGCTTGTTACACCTGCTGAGCTTGGTGATTCGCGCATGAACTACAGAATTGAATGTGACCTGACGCGTTACATACTCCCAACGGTTGATTCTATACTTGGACTTTACATGGCTGCATCACGAGGTCGCGTGATGTCAGCTTGCTCTAAGTTTGCTACGATGCGGATCCCTGAATAGATCAATCCAACTTGATCGAACATGAGACCCGGTAAGCCGTAGGCAGTCATTGGCATTCTTGAATACTACTACGTTCATAGGCGCTCGGGATAGCCGAATTTTGAAAGCGAAAGGGATCCATCCTCAGAATAAAAAAAACGAGGAAATGAATTCTGTCGGCCGTTGCTGCCGGCTGGCAATGGGCATGGCTTGCCTGTCGTAGGCTGTTGCAAATCGCAATGCGGAGCGTTGAGATGAAGCGGAGGCATTAATTTTAAAAAACAGCCCCTAAAAACCATGACCTGGATAGGACGCAGCAAGTGCTCAATTGATGTGTTGTAACGCCGAAATCTGAAGTGACTCGTGAGTCGTGAGAAGACGAGCCCGAATTTCCGGGTCCGGCAAAGCGAAACGGCCCGTGCCTGTACCTCTCTTATCCTATCCGTCTCCGTACTGTTATCGCCATCGCGATTAGTCGTGATTCTCCACTTTTCTCACTAGGAGCCTAGAGTTCACAGTTCAATGAATCACCCCTCTTCATCACACCGTACACGATCCCAGTAACTAACCCATTGGCAACAAACGTAGAGGTGAAGTGTGTTTGTGACCGTCTACACGCTCCGCCGATCTCGTGATGTCCTTCCAATTCTCTCATTGTTTCAGGCTATGATATAACTATGTACCTACTGCCCAAGTTCTCGGATGCAAGAAAAATCCATATTATAAACGCTCGCTGACACACATTCGCAAAGCAGGAAGTACGATATCCAGTGCAATCACAAAAACATCTTCTGGAATTTCCGTTTGGCACCGGTCACATCCGTAACTGGAGTTGATTGTGAAATCTGGTGCAACGGCGTTTCCGTCTGTCTACTACAGCACGCTCGTCAGGTTCGGAAATAGACATGGCAGGTTGCCATTCAGAATACGGGCCTCGACCGACGACGTGATTGGAAATTTAGGCGCAAGGCCTTTAATAGTTGCGTGTATATGAGTGGCTAGCTGGCGTGACTCGCGAGTACCGTCAAAGGTTGCATCTACATTACGGCAAACGAACAGGGCCAAGAGCTTCAAGTTGCTTCACTGCCGGACACTGCCGGACAGACATGTGAGCACCGACCTGGCCCTTAAAATAGATCCGGCGGTCACTGCAACCAACCGAGGACAACTTTATCTTGCAAGAAGTTGGCCTGCCACACACACACGATGCCAACTTGGCCTGGATTCGCCGCCTTGTTTCCGATGTGTGGCCCGTGGGGTTACATCTTGACTCTCCTCCGATCCATTGTTTGTAGAGAAAATCCCAATACACAACTTATCCCAAGCACGATGGCTTTGGTTCAGCCGCATTCATACCCTGCCTTTCAGGGAAGCCTCGTTAGCCCAGCAATCGGAACCAAATTGGCACGATTAAGCCACCGAATTCAGGAGAGAAAACACACCTACTCATATCGACGCGGGATGCCGGCTCGCATACGTAGGTGGTTTTTCAAACCCATCCCGGCTTTTCCTCTGGTCTGAAGAAGCTATTTTTACAGACATCGTGGCAAGTGGGCGGAGTCGGACAAGCTTAACTCTTGCCAGGTCCTTCATCACTTTCTGACTTCTCTATAAAGCCCGAGTAACTCATCGTCAATGAAACAGACGTCCTTTTCCATTTGGAAACATCAAAACTGCTCTCATCTCGGCTGCGCGGCTAGCAACGCGACGGACACTGTCGTAAGCTTTGTAACCCGGTCCCAGGAGTGATCCGCGCTCTGTTCCCACAGAGCCTTCTCTTTGTTGGTCACTCGCTGCCTCCGTTTCATCCACTCTTTTTGCTCTCAGGGTTTTCTTCTTCCCTCTTCCTGATTGTCATCGCGTCGTCTCATTATTTCAAATGTTCAGGCTGAAGACTTTCGACCTTTAAACTTTCATTTCGTCGAAAGGAGTCTCATTCTCAACGCGATCGCCATAGTTATACCCACATCACTCGACACATTTATTTCGCGATTGCATTTCGTTCCTTTACGACTTCTGAATGACCTGATCAGAGGTTGCTACCCTCCGGATCACTTGATCAGAACGTTGCTGCTCTTGAGGAAGTTGACTACTATAGAGATCGTTCGCCCGACAGTCATGGCGGAAAATGAGTCTGCGCCGCCGCGCTCTTCGGATAAATGCGACGACGAGCGTTCCGCTTCGCCTTCTTCGTCAACTGGTTTGCAGTCGGCAGACTTGACGAAACCTAACTTGCAAAGTACTATCTGCAGCACTAGTGGGTACGAGCGCATCGGCCTTGACAATGAGGACACCGACGATGTCAGCAAGGAGAGTGCTGTCTCGCAGTCTAAATCCATGCGTCGTAGCTCGAGCAAGAGTCTTTACCCAGATCGCATGGCTAGTTGCAATGACATCGGCGATCAACAGACTTCAGAGTCACCTGAGCGGGCATCGCCACATCAATCTCCGAAAACAACCCATTCTGGCACCAATTTTCTTGACAGTCCGCCTAGTAAATATCTTAAAGGCCGACACGCTTGGAAAATCGCGCCTATATTCAGTCGTGTGTTTCAAAGATTCAGGACACGAGCTCAAACGGAACAGAGGGTGGAGACGTTGAGGGAACACGAGGTATCCTTACCGAACGACGCAAGCCCTCCCTATCGCGATTCAACGCAATGCCACTTTTCACTACACTCGGAGACAGATATAGAGCACGGAGATGATGATTTCGACGACGAAGCATTTAGTCGGAGATACTGTATGTGAAACTTTTGAGTTTCTTGCTCACACAACGACTGGGTGTTTCTAGACCCGAATGCTAATGTGCAAAACAGGCGAAAAGCCGAGCTACTGCTCTTCCCGAAGTAATGCCAAAGTAGCAGGTGTATCCTGGATTCCCATGGCCATCCTCGTACTGTCAATCTATTCAACTGTCATGAGTGGCATGTGGCTCGTCGTGTCCTTCATTCAGCCTGGGTGGGGTCATAAAATATCATCGAACGGTAGTCTGCAGCCCTCTACGGCAACCATGGTCACAGCATTACTTGCCAAAACTATTGAACTGTCCTTTGTGACGGTGTTCGTAAGTTTGCTGGGTCAAATGATCACGCACAAATCTTTGATTCGATACGGTCGCAGTGGCATGACTCTGGCCGAAATCACTATGCGAAATTGGGTAATACAACCAGGATCTCTTATGACGCACTGGGAATCTGTTCCCTACGCAGGTTTCTCTATGCTTGGAGGGTTGACTCTCATCGCGACCATCATTTCTATGTTATACACCACAGCATCCGATGCCATGGTCGCTCCAAAGCTGATGAACACGGACTGGCAAAAGAGAACATTGTCTGGTCCCTTTGACTCGATATACGCCAACGTGAATTCTTTGAAGACAACGTGTCCTGATATGTTTGGCTCGATCCCCCGCGACGAGCCAAATGACATTGCGTGCATGCAGATCCAATTCGCCGGCCAGTCGCACCGAAATTTGTTCTCTTTCATGTCCACGTGGGCCGATATGAAAGCCAACGACACCTCGATAGTCCAGGAGCTGAAGGATCGGCCGACGGGGAAGCACTCGCTCTACGAAAATATCACCATGACTGCTGCTTGGATCCACAATGACTATGGCAATGTCACAGCGAGTTCTGAGAAATATGGGCACATTGTTAACAACGTCACCATGGCGATGCCTCACCCTGGCGTGTACGCCGCCGCCACGGCACCAGAAAACAACATCATGCAGCCAGCTGACTTGGCTGGCGTGGGAGAATACACAATCTTGGCAGGAGTTGTGTCTCCAACAGTCAATGTCATGTGTGTCAATATGAATAGGGAAGAACTTGCGCCCCTCGTGTATTCCGAATGGCCGGACAGTGATCTATCCCTCAGTAAAACTGAGGCATGGATAGAATCGGTACCTCCAATTCTTAGCCCGGATCAACCGGAATATTTCAATCGCACCATGGTGGACGAATTATTCCGTTGGGGCCCAAAGTTCAAAAGACGACCACCGATTTTCCCACTAGTACGTACGGTCTTTCCGTTTTCTCCCTCTTCTTTTCTTTGTCTTGTCTTGTTGTGGAATAGACTTGTGCTCTATTCAGCTGACACGCACGTCGTGATAGTTTCCCATTGAATACAACATGGTTTCCAGTCCAATCGTGAACTACTCCGACTCCATTTACGTTCTCGCCAACAGATACAAGATAGAGAACGACTTGACTCTTTGTGAGATGCGTTCCTGGCTGTCTCCGTTTTGCCACACTGAGTTCAATAGTTCAGGAACCTCGGGGACAAGCATGAGGGCGATATGTGAAGTCCCTGACGACATTAACGCTTATCATCGGTCCTTCCCACCCGACACTATCTGGACCGGTAGCTCACCAGATTGGACGGTAAGATGGCGCTGACTCACAATACCTTTTCAAATACTTACCTTGAGAGTGTGGAAGCTGACATATACTCTCATGAGCGACCAAAAATTAGCATGTAGCTGTAGAATGGAGTAAGGCCTTAGGCCTTCACGGCGGAAACCGCAACAGTAACAACTCCAACGCACATCAACTCACTCAGTTGGCTCTCGAAAGTCCCAATTTTTTGCCAGATCAGCCCTCCTTGGCCGAGGCACTGGCTGTCTTTGCCGGCTCAACCCTTGTTGCCGGCTCTATTAAGGCGCCGTTCCGCCACTACTGGGATACTAACTCCACGAGATACCGAAAAGACAAGGTCGATTCTTTCAGCGCATCACTCAAGACGCAGCAATACACATCTGGCCATGTGCTCGGCTGGCAAACCATGTTCTACATAGTTTTGGCCCCGGTCTTCTTCATTAACTTCGCCTGTCTCATTTTCATAGTGCGCATATTGTTGAGATCTACTTTCGTGACAGACTTTACGGAACCGCAGAACTTATTCACCCTTGCCATGAACTCACCGCCCACTACGCAGCTCAATGGTAGCTGCGGTGGCGGCCCCAAGGGAAGAGATCTAGTGGTGCCTTGGAGGGTGGCATATGCCTCAATCCCGAAGCACTACTTCTTGATGGAGGCGAACGAGAGTCCGTGGCGGGGAAAGTACGCTAACAGTCAAGTCACGACAGATGCACTGGTTGAGGAAGATGACAAAGCAATCGCTTATATCAGGCTGAGCCAGGGAAAAGGCTTGATGTAAATTTGTGGCCGGATTTGGATATCGGATGATCGTCCGAGAGAATGGGAATGAAAATAGGAATGGGAATGGAAAATCAGACTTGTCATATTTCCAGACAGCGAAGCATATTGTGAGGTGTGTCGGGTTTTGAACAAAGCACAGCATAAAGAACACATGTGACATGTCCCGTGGCTAATTCGGCTCAGTAGAAAATTGGTGGCGGCTACTATATATATCGAGACGAAGTAATTAATTCGCACAAGCCCAAATGGCTTTCTGATCTTGTCGCCCCCTCTTTCCTTTCTCCCTTTACGCCCTCTCTCTTCTCTGTGTACGTGTGTGTCCTGTTTCTTACATACATGCGCCTCCAGACAGACACTAGTGCGATACTCTTGTGCCACAATTCGTGTTATCTAGACACAGCTAGATGGGCGCCAATGTGTCTCAGGCTTCAGGTCGTGCGACCAACCATACCACTGGAGAAAGCACAGTAGAATTCCGGAGAGCTGGTCAATGGGCCGCTTGGGCGGGAGAACAACAGCTTCGATAGCGACAGTAGCGCATGGCAAACGTTGAGCGACATGGACTCGTCGACAAAAGACGAGGCACAGCCGGCCGGTTGGCACCAAGGAATGAGGTCAGACGGGTAGATATCCGCCATTTTCACGGGTCGGCCTATTTGGGAGCAATCTGTTTCGTGCAGAACACGAAATTCGACAGAGAAAGGAGGGGAAAAAGGTGGCGTGGCGTCCCTCGCTTTCCCAGTCATGTCTCATACGGCTGATGCTAGATCCGACGATTGGATGTCTTTCCACAGCAGTGTTTCGTGTAACTCCCATTCAGTGTCATGGGTCCGGCACGGGAACGACCGAAGCGGACGGACAAACGCGACTGACAAGAAGGTAAACTTCTTCGACTCGACAACAGAGGCAAGGTTTGCTCTCCACCTCCACCTTATCATGACATATTTCCCGACTCCCGACTACCGTGCTCACTCCATCCCGCGCCGCCCAACCCCATGCCAAGGAGTCATCTGTCGCTCTACCGTCCGTGTGTGGCAGGTAGCGAATCTTATTCGGATCTGCCCCTTGCGTGTCACCATCACGCCAAGGATCCTGTGCTGCCTTACAGTCATGACGCAGTATTCAATAAAAGACTAATTGTGGCTGATGGGAGTCGTTTTTTTTTTCTGAGTCTGGGAAATGAGACGTGACAAATCTGTTGTCGGCCCAAGCGTATTCCATCCCATCAAATGGCCGGCTGCCTTGTTGTCTGTTGAGAGCAGTGGCCCGTCCTTTTCATCGGAGGACGAACAGAAACGGGCCGCAAGAAGAAATCGAATTCCCTAAACTGGCCATATGGATGTTGGAGTTTCCAGGCATCGAGAAGAATATTTCTCTTCTCTTCTCCTTCGCCCTACCTGCATTGCCTCTTGCCCCCCCC
>SRPN01000314.1:0-28131 GCA_018360045.1 Claviceps capensis | reverse complement strand
TGTTAGCTAGGGGGTGTGTCGCAGGATATATAGGGGTGAACAAAGCACAAAAGAGTGGCCAGACGGCTGCGCCCATTCTTTTGTGCAACATGAACTTACCGTTCACGGATCTAGAACCTAAGAGCCAATTTTTCCACCAAGGCCAACTATACTGATAGGTACTGCGTCTCTTTGAGCTTGGACCGTGAGAAGGAGGCAGTAATACTTCGCGTTGGGCCTATCACAATCTTTGCAATACGAAGTGACCTATACGTACATGTCACATTTCGACGCGCCATCAGAATGTGAGCGAATCAGGAGCATCGAAGTCCCATCGGGCTGACGGATGAAGTCACTTATGAGGTACCTACCTAACAGACTCAAAAGTCTAAAATGCTTCATTTGGGAGGCTTTGGAGCCTGGAGTTCCGAGTCACTCTACTCCGTACGGAGTACTCCGCGGGTAGGTACGTACATATATTTAAAGCTTGCTTTTGACGCACGCGCCGTTTGTGATTACCTATCTTCATCTCGTTATTTCCTTTTTCTATTTTTTTACACAAGCCTGCCGAGCCGGCAGAGACGTCCGATCCCTCCAGTGTCCACCAGAGCACATCACTCCGTACTCCGTGCGTACGAAATAGACGCAAGGCAGCCAATACCTATCCCCTCGAATAGTAGAGAAAGAGTCTGTTTGAGCAAGTAATTTTACGTACACAATGTGCCTCAGATGCTGTCAAGACTCAATGATCATACTGGAGAACCCCGCTCTGTCCATCATGTGACGTCCAGTAATCTGCTGGCTCTTTTCGCGGTTCAAGGGGACCGCTCATATGTACATATCTAGGTATATACATACGTGCATATTCGTAAAGAGCCGAGGCATACATACCTAGGTTCGGTGGCGGGATTACTCCGTAGGGAATGCCAGGACCTTGATATAGGTAGGGTCATGTATCGATGCAGTCACTGTTCAGCTTGAACGCCGCTGTCATCATGGTGTACGAATATAGGGTGATTGGCACACTGCGTGGCCTGAACGCACACTGTGTTTCTGGTATACATATTTCCTTCTTCTTGGACCAAAGATGACGACGTTGATCAGCAACATCAGATGACATCTTGGCTTGCAATGGTTCTTGCAACTCATGGTTACCAATACCGTTCATCCTTATCTTCGCCTTTTTCTTGTTTTTTTTTCCTGCGGGTTTCTTTGTTTTTGCGCCTCTTATTACCTTTGGTGAGAGCGAGCGACTTGGCACCTTGGGTGGGGGACCTTTTTTGCTTCCTAGCGCAAAGGAAGCGGAATAGTGAATGGGTGTTACTCCATACATTATCGCTCTTCTGAATGTTTTATCTTGGCAACGGTGAGTAGCACTTCTATTAAGCTACAAGTAGGGATGTAGAGCTTTTCCACTTGTACAGCATACCGCGCCAGCGGCCATACATAAGCGAATACATCCTCAACGCAGAGAAAGCTACACGTTTGGCCATGCTAGCATGGACGTGCACCATATGCGAGCTTCAGGGTATCAGAAAGAAGCGTAAACAACAGAGGATGAAAAAAGCGTGTTTCTATTGGGATATCATGACGTCAATTCGTTACTTCATCACTGACAGTGCCTGAGCCTGTCCTACAACCATCCAACTACCGACATTCTATGGTGTTCGGAATATATTTTCAGAACAGGAAGACAAGATTTTGAAGAGCAATGTCATGGCAAAAGTGAAAGACAGCTGCGTCAAGTCGGCAACCAGAGACCCATGCTTACTAGTCTGCCCCGTTGTTCACAGCCGCCACCTCGGCATCACATGAATCAGTACCGCTAGGAACGTCTTCACCACAGCTCCCCCGTATCCTTCACCATCTCCAAAGTAGGCGTCTTCGGCATCGCTCTCTTCATCTTCTTTCGGTCCTCCCTAGTCACAAGAGACGGCGTGATGGGAACAATCGGCGTAAATGGCTGGTACGGAGAATACGGCACAGCACCAGCCGTCATGGGTGTGCGGCCGGTAGTGGGCGAGAGCGGTCCTTTTCTCTCAAAGGTGGTCTGCTTGGTGGTGTAAGAGGTGGATGTTGGGGAGCTCATAGATGGTTCGTACGCTCTCAGGGGTAAATTGCCGCCCACCCGTACCGCTGAGGGCGAGTTTGTTCTGAAGAACGACGCACCAGGCTTGGGCGTTGACGGCAAAGGGGGGAATTGTGCACCGGGCTTAGGCGATGTAGGGAGGCCCACGAGAGGTGTTTGCGAAAGCTCAGACGTTGCCGATGCAGGATGGATGTCCGAACGCGCGTGTGATGCTTCCGAAAAACGAAGCTGGGTGTTGATCCGCTGATCGATGGTCTGGATGCTCTGGGGTGATACGGTCGGAGAAGGCGCGCGATTTTGCCTGTTCACATGGGCACCAAAGGGTATCTGATCGGTTGGAATGGGTGGCGGGGGCGGTGGAGGGGCGTAATAGCGAGGTGGGATTGCACTCATCTCTTGCGCTTCGGGTCTGGCCAATGTTCTGGACTGGGGGGTCATGATTGGCGACGAGATATCGAGGCCTCTGACCTGCTTCTTGCGTGGCGAGCGCAGGGACGCGAAAAACGACGAGGTTTTGGATAGAGGCTTATCGCAATGTGCCGCTGCACTCAGCTCAAGGTTGGCTGGCTTTGCTCTGTCTTTTCTTGGAGATATCGCAGGATTGTTTTGGCCTGAGATGCTTCGATCATTGGCAACTTCTTGATTCTTGAAGCGCTTATACATCTCATCCATATGAGATGGTGCCATCGTATGGTTTGCAGAGACAACTGGCTCATGGACGGGTGGCTCTGAAACGTTGCAATTCAACGTCAGCGAGCGCGGAGGATTCGGGGCGTAAGGACGGTACGGCTCCTCGTTGAATCTTGGGGGCCAGAGATGCGCCAGATCCGGGGCTAGTGCTCTAGGTGGACTAATGACCAGAAACGAATTGTATTTGAATTCGTTGATTGGCGATTCGTTCTCGAACAGTGCCTTTGAAGTCTGGTGCTCAATCTCGTCGGGCCCCAACTGAAGATTCTCACGTCTCTTCTTCGCTAGGGATAGTAGTATAATGGCCACCAATACCAAGGACAAGCCGTATGCCGCAACAATACCACCGATCTGGACGGGTAGGTACTTTGTGTCTCTCAGAGCGCCGGCTGAGAATGGCGGACCATCTACGGGACTCGGTAAACCGCTCAGATCTCTGTTGTGAGGGTTGTTGTAATCTGTGCTTCTGTCGAGAGCAATCTCTGCGTCATTCGGCCGTGACAAGACGAGTGATATAAAGTGTGTACAGGTGAGTAGCAACAGTGAGGAGAATAGTTGAAGGCTTCTTGCTAGCATCGTGGACAGGAAGGTGAGCCTATATGCTACCGATCATGATGTGGAGCGTCCTCTTTGTTTCTGTTGGCAAAACATGGCCTGGAGTAGGAAGTGAAAAGAACGGAGGAAGCGGCCGCAAGCGGCAGCCAGGCATCGTCCTAGTAATACCAGCCAAGCGGCTGCTGCAGTTCGGAGTGTTTTGAGGCTGGCGCTGGACAACGCCGCTCGCTGGTTTGCTGGCATGATGAGGGGTGTGGGGTTCCATGATCGGCGGCTCTGCGCGCTCTTGGCATAATGACGAGTGGACGACAGAGACGCTGTTTTTTGTGATGTGAAGGTGTAATGGTCGTGCAGAGGGGCGTCGTGCAGCTTGACGCTGGTGTTCTGGTTGGATGCGAGGTTGTCACGACAAGGATATTAAGCGCCGAGCTCGATATGTGGGGCATCCTGCGCCCGTCATTGGGTACAACTTACAAGGCCCCCACACCCCACGTTTTTCAGAAAGGTACGGTACCGATGTACTCCGTAGGTACTTCCCTGATTCCCAACGATCCCAACGAGAACAAAAAGGATCTCACCCAAATTTGAATCACTTCATTTGTATTGAGTGACGGCTAGAGGTCTATATCATAACATACGGCAAAAAAATTTCACATGAGTCGACCACTCCTACAAGGTCACACCACGTCAAGTCAAGCAATGTCTTGGTTCCGGTCCTGGGGGTTTATCATCACGTGACTTCGTGATCGCCAGGCGTTTGGCCGGCCTGACGCGCTTCAAACAACAATGAAGACTCTCTCCGAAAGGTTGACAGCTGCACAACAAGCGAGTATTCGCTATCGACGTATTCAATGAGCTGCTCGTCCGCTTCAATCTCCTGCCGTTCTTGGTCTCCCGCTTGTCTCGATGTGTAGTGCCCGTACTCGCGTTGTTAGAGACGCGTCAACACGTTCCAATGGCCGCCGCAACCCCGGATGCGTATTCAATATTGAAAACGCTAAACAACGCTCAATGCCGGGCTGTCACGTCCAATGCCCCTACAGTAGCCATATTGGCTGGCCCAGGAAGTGGAAAGACACATACCCTGACATCTCGTGTCACATGGTTGATTCAACAGGTGGGCTATCAGCCTGCCGACATCATTGTCGCAACATTTACCGTCAAGGCCGCCAGGGAGATGAAGGAGCGCATTGGAAACAGACTGGGTGATACATTTGAGAATAAAATAGTTTTGGGGACCTTTCACTCTGTTGCCCGCCGATACCTGGCAACCTATGGTAAGCGAATTGGGTTGGACTCCAAGTTTGCCATTGCCGACGATGGCGACTCTCGTGCCATTATTCAGAGAATCGTCAAAAGACTGGATTTGAACATTGAACCTTCTTTAGCCAGGGCTTGGATTAGCAAGAAAAAGTCCAAGGGAAGCGCGCCAACTCCTAAGAATGAAAAGCAGCGAGACCACCCGTCCCTGGATGTCTGCTACAGGGAATATCAAGAGCATCTCGCCAGAGCTAATTTGCTGGACTACGACGACTTGCTGGTACGCTGCGTTCAACTACTTGAGGACCATCCTGCATGCGTTTCCAATGTAAAAGCTGTGTTGATTGACGAGTTTCAAGACACAAATGGCATACAGTACGACCTGATGAGGCTCTTTGCTCAGTCACGTAACAGAATCACAATTGTGGGAGATCCCGACCAGAGCATCTATGGCTGGCGATCAGCCGAGATCAAGAACCTGTATCGTTTCCTTCGAGACTATCCCGAAACGGTCGAAGTAGCTCTGGAAGAAAACTACCGTTCTTCCCAACGTATACTTGACATGTCACTGCAAGTTATTCAGCAGGACACCAAACGTTACGAGAAAGCTTTGCTACCGATTCACATCAAGGGCGCCAAGCCGGTGCTCAGAAAGCTCAGGAGTCCATCCACAGAGGGAGAATGGATCGTTTCAGAACTGAGGAGGGTTATGCTCATGCTCGGAGATTCGCTCAAGAATGCGGACGTTGCGATTCTTTTGCGTTCGGCGTCACTATCAAGGCACATAGAATCAGCTTTAGGAAAGGCAGGCATATCGTATCGAATGATTGGCGGACATAAGTTCTACGAACGCAGAGAAATCAAGATCCTCTTGGATTACCTCCGCGTGGTGCACCAACCGAACAACAATGATGCCCTGACACGTATCATCAATGTGCCTCGGAGGGGCATCGGAGAGCTGACAATAAAGTCTCTCTTGGAGGAAGCCGAGAAGTCCAAACTCAGTCTTTGGACTCTGCTGTGGAATCATTGCCGAGGTGGACGCCAAGCCACTACCAAGATCCGGCCTATCATGGAGCAAAAGCTGAACACGGAACTGCTGAGAATTGTCTCTACATTACGTCAAAAGGTAGGACAGATGAATGAAGAGGGATCGTTCACCTTGGTAGACCTGATCGACTACCTTGTGAGCCAGATCAACTTCAAGAATTACCTGAAGACGGAATATGACGAAGAGCACGAGCAGCGCTGGGCCAATGTGCAGGAATTACTCAACTTGGCCGGAGATTTCACGCGTGACTTTGGCAAACTCAAGGAGGAAGAACTGCCGTCTATCGACCAAGTGGAACAAGCAAAGGGGGATGATATTCTCGGCAGATTTCTAGCCAACATAGCGCTGGCATCAGACGCGCAATCAGACGACAAACAGCAGGATAAGACATGCCAAGTGACCATCTCGACTATCCATGCTGCCAAGGGTCTGGAATGGCCTGTTGTGTTCGTTCCTTCGGTATACGAAGGTTCGATACCGCACTCCCGCGCAGACGACATGGACGAGGAGAGGCGGCTGCTCTATGTAGCAATGACCCGCGCCAAGGCGTTGCTCTATCTGAGCTGCCCACTATATGCCTCCCAAGGATCCAGCAACAAGGTCGAACTGTCGCCGTTCGTGTCACCGTTTTCAGCAGCCTTTGAGCCACAAGGGCCGTCGTTCGACCGACCTGTTGTCGAAAGCATCGGCAAGATACTAGGGCGAGTGGTCCCGTCCGAGAAGACCATATATGAGAAGCTTCCCCCACTGTTCTCTGTGGAAGATGATCAATTTCCGATTGACCCATTGGATCCGAAAGAGATCGATGCAGAAGATGCTAATAGCGCAAGACAACTCTCCAGAGCACGAAAGAGACAAAAGTCCGAACACTCCTCCTCAGTTGGCCGTAACGTCTCAGGTGAGGCGCAATGGAGGCCAGGATACGCCACCACAATGGAGCAAAGCAGCGGGTTCACGATGCCTTCACCATCTGGTTTTGTCACCGCTGGCGCTCTTGCGGCATCCGGAATTCAAACGACGTCCTCCTCATCCGCAACCGAAAAGGCAGAATCAAAACGGGGGCCAAAGAAAACGACCACCAAGAGGCGGCCAGACCAGCGAAGTCTTCTCGGCTTCATCACAACAGAGGTCAAGGCACCAGTCACAACCATGAGCACCAAGCCCAAGCCAGTAGACTTTTCTCTGGCACGGTACCAAGCGGCCGCATCCAGAGCAGCCCAACGCTCAGCACCGCAACCCATCCCGTGCAATGCAGAAAAGCCTCCCATCGACCCGGAGTTGACAAAACACAAAATTCGCAGATCACCGCAAACAGCATTGCTGAAGCGAAGCATTCCGGGCGAAACCCCTGCGAATGATTTGCCTGGTAAGCAGTACGCCTGCTTCTCGAGTTCGCCTCCTAGACAGAGATCCCCTGAGCCAGCTACCCATGAGGAGCCATCGGCCACAGATGCCAGACCTCGAGAGGCCATGATGACCTTCCACTCCACTACGTTCACGGCAATCAAGCCCGTCGGAGGTGTGAGACGGCCGGTTGGACTAGGGCCGGCGCCGTCCATGGATCGTTTGCGCAAGCCGTTCAAGCCACTCACGATCAATCGGCCCCAGGGCGTGCCGAAGAAACGGTGACGGTAGAGAACTTACGGGGACCGTCGGATGTGGGGGTAACATAATTAACGGTTGAGTTGGCATGTTCGGTGGTGTCAGTATGTGTTTTCATAGACGGAATGAACGGCATGGGCGAGTCGACTTGGATAGCTAGCATGTATGCATGCTGTGTGCAGGCAATTAGGCGTTATTTTTGTAAGCGATGCGACTCGCAAGACACTTCAGGATAAATCGATTCAATAGAGAGAGCCAGTTTCATGGTCATCACTTGGGTACTATTGCCCATGTCCTAGGCGATGTAGTGTCTATTGTGAAGTTGAACTTCTATTCTCACACAACTTGCCTTCCCGGAACGTGGTGGTATAGATTATTATAGGGCAAGCTGAATCAACGAAAAAACACCAGCATTACACTCATGATGTGCCTGAGTATGAAGTTTCCGCAGCTGTCTATTACTCGAACTCATGATGAACCTCTGCCTACCTTCTCTGTCCACGCCAGGCCCTCCACTTAGGGCCGCCGAAGGGCCGAATAGTCACGATTCACGGGATATCCTATGCAGCTGGTGGGAAAGAGTCGATGACGAGGACGACGGGGTGCATCAACGATCTGGGACAGAATCTAAGCGAGGACATATATACCGGTTTGGCATCATGCTGGTCTGTGAACTTAGGCGGGGTGATCGAGTTCGAACGATTTTCTGATAGGCGGATTTGATGGTCTCGGGGAGATACTCGGGCTACTTGTCACGATGCTTGACGTGCGAAGCGAGCCAGCAAGCCGAGTGACGTATCTACGCGAGGTGAAGTCAAGGTGAGCGAGCTGTGGGACAAGACGTGTTGACAGCATCCAGATGCGTCTTGCGTTAGTCGAGAATGCCCTCGGCTCCCTTCCCTGTCGTTCGCATTTCATCATTAATCTTCTACGACGCAATGAGACGCTTCGTTCGTATTGTTACTTGCACTTCCAGATATTACCAGCTTCCCCTAATCACCAGCTTTCCCTAATACTCCTCTTAGTTCAGTTCAATGCCCTTACCAGCCCAGTAATTGACTAGACATGAACGCCCGTTCGCGCGTGGACTCGTGGCGCCATTCCGTCCCCTCCCTCGTGGAGAGAGAAGACCCTTTCAAGAACGACGGCTTCCAAGCACGCTGCTCAACCAGATTTGTATGTCCCCATCACAGGCCAGTTCATTGCGCTCATGACAAGCCTGGCCCTTCCGCGCTCATGATAGATATGATATCGTCTAACTCCTCAGCCAGAGCTTTCATCAGGACGATGGTCCAGCTGCGCCAGAGCAGGCGCCGCCTTCGCATGTATTTTCTCTGCGCTCGAGAATGGCGCCATTTCGAAAGCGACCACGAGAAGGACGGGCGCAGTCAGGCATTCTACCGTCAGCGCGCCCGCAAAAGAGATGCTCCGCCTTGGGTCCTCTAACACATAACCTTGAACGTCCGACTTCCTCTGCGCCGGGACCATGCGACAAACAGGAAAGACCAAGCAGACCTGCTTTCTTCAAGGGCATCTTTGGTCGCAAGAGGGCGAGGAGTCCATCGCCACCTCTGAGTCCGACGCCGCCTCCAATGCTCATGCAGAAGCCCGTGAAGCTCAAGTTCCTCTTTGTCGGGGACCATGCTTCAGGGCAGACAGCATTGCTATAGTATGTTGTTCTCCCGGGTGTGCTTTCATTTCATAATTTACTGGCCTCGGTTTTTCGTCCCACGAGCGGGCTCACTGAAACAAATTACGCTGTGCCTCCAGTCGTGCCGCGTTTGGCCATTTCCCAGATGTAAGGAACAAAGCCCCCTCTCCAAGACGGGATTCCAGACTGAAAGCCAGATGCCTTAGACAACAGCCATTTCGAAAACAGCATACGAGACGTACACGCTCGACAAACCTCATTTGCCCGCGCAGATGGAGCTATAGGATACCTCAGGCTCGGCAGATTTGAACATGGTCCTCCGACTGTCCTACATGGTCTGGGACGCAGTCTTTCTGTGCTTTGATGTGACGGAAAAGATGGGTTTCTTGAGAATCCTGAGCTGGGTATGTTGTGGCCTTCGATATTTTGTCGCGCCTGTGCTTTGTGCTCTGATTGTTCCTTTTTCGGCGTCTCTGTCCGTGCAAGTTCGAATGAGTAAGGCTGACCGGGGTGAGCGGATGCAATGGGATTGGCATATCCATAGTGGCAGCTAGCTGTGGAACAGGATTTCTGTGCCAACGCGGTGCCATTGATTTGCTTGCTTGGATTGAAAAAGGATCTGCGGATGGAGTGTTCCTTTGAGGATCATCGATTAGCCATGGAGACGGGACTGACAGTTGGGTCGCCGAGCTGTTGCGTTAATCCCCGGGATGTAGGTTTCCTCGACTCCCCTTCTTCTCCCTTGGTCCATCTAACCTTTGAATGTTTCGCTCAACGTTTGTGTAGGCGAGTTGGCATGCGAGGCGAATTGGGGCAGCGAGATACGCGGAATGTTCGGCGTTAATCGGAGATGGGGTTGAGAGTGTCATGGAGGACGTGGCGAGGTTGGCGTGGGGAAAGGCAGTGGGAATGGACTCAGTGGAGGCGGGACAAAGGAGCGGGAGGGGCGTGAGGCGGCGACTGTTGTGATTCGTGATGTAACAACTTATGATATTTAGGTTGTGGAGCTGAGAACGTCCAGTTCATCTGTAATGAAGTGTGTGACTTTTTATCATCTTCTTTAAATTGCCCACTGGCAAAAAGTTCATTGCGAAAGAAAAGAAAAATGCCGTCGGGTTGTCCAGAGATGTCAACCATCGTCCTTCAGTGGCCTCCTCCTACCCTGCAGCGGCAAACGTGAAATGACGGTTGGTTCAGTTCATCAGTGCGCATCATCTCAGTGACTTCAAGGCTGGGAAAGAATACTCTGAAATTTGAACCGACGTGCACCGGAACCCTCCCTTGCTCACTCGCACCCTCCTCGTCATCACCGGGCTTCACCGGCTGATGCCGCCGCATGCCCGAGTTGTGACACCGTCGCCAAACGAACTTCGTCGCATCTCCCTCACACTTTCATCAAGATGATCACTTCTAGGGCCCTAGCGGCTGGCATTCTCGCCACTACAGCAATGATCGGTGCTGTCATATCTCTACTTGCCTACTCTATTCAGTCATGGACCCGCATGCTTCCCACGATCCTCACTGGCCTCATCGGCATCTGCATTTGCGTCACGGTAAGGGGCCTTAACCTTCTCCATGAGCATGACATGTGCCCAGAGAATGGGACAGAACACGAAAAGGAAAAAAAGGAGAGAATGAGATGCTAATACTCTGCATAACAGACGCGGCATATCCAATTGACGCAATCTCGCCGCGCAAGAGTCTGGCCGCCCCGAAGCTCACCCACGCCCTCAAATGACAGCTCTTCAAGGCCCAAAGAGGACTACTACCTCTTCGTACTCGGCTCAGGAGGACACACCAAGGAGATGCTCATGATGATGGACGACGGCACGCAAGAGTTTGCTGGCGCGCACCGTCGCTACCTGATATCCAGCGGAGACGGCATGTCGGAGAACCATTTGGAGGACTACGAAACTGAGTTGAAGAGATCGTCCACAGCGCCAGGAACGTACGACAAATGCACCGTCACCCGTGCAAGACGTGTGCATCAACCGCTATGGTCGACCCCTTGGACGGGCCTACTGAGCATCCTCGACATCTTGCCCGTGCTGCTGGTACCGCCA
Source organism: Claviceps capensis (assembly GCA_018360045.1). NCBI lineage: Eukaryota > Fungi > Ascomycota > Sordariomycetes > Hypocreales > Clavicipitaceae > Claviceps > Claviceps capensis. The sequence continues at coordinate 17,191 of SRPN01000314.1, read as the reverse complement.
AAGAGAGAGGGCGGCACGACTCTGCGGTACCCTGGCATCATCTTCTCGAATGGCCCTGCCACGGGATTCTTTGTCGCCTTGGCCGTCCACACGCTGAAGCTTCTGGGGCTCGTGCCGGACGACAAGATGAAGTTCGTCTACATCGAGTCATGGGCGAGGATTGCGACACTGAGCCTGACTGGGAAGTTGTTGTTCTATACTGGCATAGCGGATGCGTTTTATGTGCAGCATGAGGAGGTTGCTGTCAAGTATGGTCTCGTAAACGCGGGCGAGATGGTGTTCAACGCACGGCGGCTTGACTAGATCGGCAAACAACAGATGTGCTTGCTCAGAAAGGTAGAAAAAAAAAAGAATACATATTTAAATGCAGGAAGTATTTGTGAATCCTGCACCGACAGCATGTACGTGGCATACAATCGGTCTAACTGAGAACAACAAGGGCAAGTTATGAGCTTCATGACACCGGTGCTGCCTCCTCTGTTGTCAAGGTTTCTTCAACATCCTCCTCCGCACCAAACGTCCCGATATCTTCATTGTGTCTCAGCTCTCTCTTAGCCTTTTCTTTGCCAGCCCAGATCTTCCACTTCTCAAACTCCTGATCCTCGAGTTGCATACCCACATCCAACCGCGTCTTGCCAAAGTATGCCCCTACGTACTTTGCCTCCTCGATAGCCACTCTGTTCTCTACTTCTTCTGCTTGGCGCAGTCTGTAGAATTCTCGCCGCACCTTGTCATATGCCTTGGCTCTGCCCATATTTTCTGTCTGCATGAGGTATAATTGGCGTTGGACAACGCTATTGTTGGTAGTAGTTAGCAGCACGTAAAGGAGTTGAATGCGTCGACCGCCTTAGCCCCCACCAAAACAGGAAGCTCTGTCACTCACGATTCACCCGTGAGGGCCACACCGGGCTGTCGCAGCCCCTTGCTCCAATCGCAACGCCGATAGTCTTTGCCATCTGATTCGATGACAACTCGTGGTCGGGCTAGCTCCCATGGGTGGTCTTTGTAGAAGGTTACTCGTAGGCGATCCTCGGGGTATTTGATGGTTTGGGGGCGGTAGATATCCCTTGGCTTCTTCGCCTTCGGCTTGGTTTGGTGGTAGGGGCTGACGGTGCGGATGATAGATTCGGCAGGGGGAGTGTCGCTCATTATTTGATACCACGGCGGCGGAGCGACGACGTGGCCGGCGAGCACCTCGTGGGTGAGCTCTTGGGTGACGGCTTTTAAGACCCGCGCGGGTCGTATTTGTCGGCCCATGGTGGATGTGGTTCTGCAGCCGGTGCGAATAGTTAGGGTCAGTATGAGGTCCAATATTTCTTCTGATGGGTAAGTATTGTATCGCAGTGGCACATACTAAGTGAAGCGTTAGGTGTCAAGAAGCAATTGCCACAAGCAGCATGGGAAGACGTCGTTGTCGCATGCCTCAATTGAAGGTGGAAATTTATGCGTCGGCGAATCATAAGGCCGGCACATAATGGGGTAGGCGTTGTTTGGCGCATTTGTGGAATTGGAGCAGCGGACCCAATGGAGCAGCCAAAAATTCGCTGGCGAGTTCTCACGTACCTGTATACACCACCAACTTCGAAGTCGTCTTTCCTTTCGCGTCTCCCCCTGCGACTTGGCGTCCGCATATCCCGCCGTTTCCTCTGTTTGCCATCGCTCGCTAGGCAAGCTTACAAAACTTGCAATCATGAGGAAGAGCCCATGAAATTACCCAAAGTGGATAGCTCCGTCTGTGGTGCGGCCCTCAAGCGATCATCAGCGAGTTTGAGAATCGTCCAGACGACAAGGAGAAACCTTTGCAAAACCGCCGCGACGGAAGCCACTGTTTCACAGACAAAAAGATTGAACCATGGACACTACTTCTGCCCAAGCAGCTCCGAGTGGATATCATCGACCTTTAAGCTGCTGTCCAAGGAGCTCCTCCGTCCACATCGAGTATCGCAGCCACGATCCAAACGCCAACGCTACAGCACTGAAAGCGCCAAACCCGCACCTGCGACCCAGGCCGATCATTTGAATCTGCAACTTCTCACGGCTAATCAGGACAAGCACCAGCTCATGTCGTTAGTTAGAGGGCGAGGAGAAGGAACGGTTCAGGAGCACTTTGACTCACATCGGGACTATTATCAAAATGCATACGGCCAGACGAATGGATTTGCGTTAAAAATCTCGGACAATGATGCCGATCACGACCAGTCGCAGAAAGGGGAGACTGCCAACTCGAACGAACAGTCGCTCGAGCTTGTAGCGAAACTTTGTTCCACTATTGGGCGGCGGATACGACATCCGCACGAGGTCTCTCTCGAGTCCATCTACAAAATATACCGCCAGCTTCCCGCGCCGCGCATGCCGTTCCTCACTCGAACTTGGCGGGAAAGGCTTCTCAGAGTCATGGGGACTCCTGAAAAACGAGACGTCGAGTCCATGCTACGATACTTCGCCCTTGTCGCGGATGTCAAGAGCGCAGGGCTCACACTACGACACGCACAATGGAACTATGCGCTAACCTTCGCGACAAAACATCTCTCACGCACGACCGAGCAAGATATGGACTCTATTCTGCGTCTTTGGGGGGAAATGGAGAAGAAAGCCCACGTAATGGGGAACGAAGTCACGTTCAACGTGCTCTTTGATGCAGCGATCAAGCGCGGCAACTTCACACTCGCGGACATGATATACCAGGAAATGGAGTCCCGCGGCATTCCATTCAATCGGTTTCACTACGTAAGCCTGATTTACTACTTCGGCCTCCGACTCGACTCGGCCGGCATTCGAGCTGCTTACAAAGAAACAGTGGAGGCGGGAGAAATGATTGACACTGTAGTTTTGAACTGTGTTATTTCTGGGCTTTTGCGCTGCGGAGAAGAGGACGCTGTGGAAGAGACCTATCAGCGAATGAAGAATGCCGGCTCGCTTACGCCTCAGCCTCGCATGCCCGGGCGAAGTCACACGTCGAAGAAAGTCGTCCCACGCATCTTGATGATGTTTGCAAAAATTAGCAAGGAACACCCTGAGCTGAAAGAGACATTTCAGGGATCGACTCAGTTGTCACCCGACTTGCAAACGTACTTACTTTTAATTCAGCACTTTGCGGTCAAAGTCGGCAGTCTTCAACAAGTCGCCAAGTATTTAGACGATATGAAGCAACTCAAGGTTCCGCTGCATCCGACGCTATTCCTTGCGCTGTTCAAAGGCTTCCATCGCCATGGTGGGTTTCCAGGCTCCGAATGGAGTGAAGAGCGACTGCGCAATGTCTTTAAAGCGCTAATAGAGACCAAAGATGCCTACGGAGCGGACTTCAAGCTCCAAGAATGGCCAGTCGTGTGGGCACTGCGAGCCGCCAAGAAGTGTTCGACGAATGAATTGGTCTTGGAAACCTTTTATACCATGTCTGAACGCTGGGATATCAAGTCTGAACGACGGGAATACATTTACGACTTATTGTATAAAGTTTTGGAGGGCGAAGACATCAGGTCTTTGCGGTCTTCCATACCTTACTAATGCATTTCAAGATGGCGTTTTGTACATTACTCCCCACATGCATCCTTCAGGTTCGTTGGATCGCTTTCTTTCTATCAGCTGGGGGCTTATAGCTTTGTTCATGATCATCTGTAACTATACCTATTTTCATGCGGAGAACACATCCCGTTATGCGGACATGATTTATCATTTAGAACCAATCGGATACCCCGAAAAATGTACCAAGCAACATGTCACGATAATGATGCGTTGCCATAATGTGTGCATACCCGAGGCTTAGAAGACTGGTAGACATATATTTATTGTTGACAGTGACTTGCACTGAGCTTGGCATCTCTCCAACTTGCGCAGGATACGTCTTTGTCTTCTTACTCTCTTCCACACATGCAAAGCCATACACCCAGAACCTGAACTATATCCCCAAGCTTACTGCTCCTTGTACGTCTGGTAGACTATTTTTTGATTGACTCTTGTTAGCTCTCAACTCATTCAAACACTCCCTATCTCATGGATAGACGCACCAGCAATGCCGAAAGGGGTGAAGAACCCAATAGACATAAAAGTCCAATAGCCGACGCCGAACCACTTGCCGCGGGGATTGAACGGAAGGTTTGAGTAGGGGCCCTCGGGATAGTGGTAAGGAGAGGACATGCGAGCCCGGGTAGCGTGGAAGGCTCGGCGGGTGACCAGCGTGTTGGCCGTGCGGACGGCGGTGCGGGAGAGCATCTGTGCCAATTGAGTCGGAGAGTCAATAGACCTGCTGGCAGAACTTCAATTGTTATGATAGACGGCGCCAACGAACCTTGAATACGATTTGTTGCGATACTGGAGTTTTGCGCAGATGCAGCGGCTTGAAGGCGGGATTGGTCTGACGCTACTGGTGCATGAGGTCAACGATGAAGGGCTCGCTGAGTCACGTGACCTAGACTTTACTCGATGCAAGGTCACGTGTTTTTCCAAAGGAGTGGCGGGCTCACTTCGGGTCCGGGCGGAACAAAGCAAGGGGGAAAGAGCCTTGGAGGTTTCTGTTTGAACTTTGACGAGTTTCACTCACCGCTTGCGCTGCCCTGACCAATAATTTTCTTTTCTGCCAGTCAAACGGCTATCAGCCTTCACACAGCAAGCACTCTGGACTTTGTGCATCATTGGTATCGCTCATTCGCCAATCGTCCCAGGCAATTTAGGGTCGTGATGAGGGGTGAAAAGATCGCGTACGGATTACATTGTCAACGCCCGGAATTAGTGCATACGTGCTTCAGCAGCTCCATCTTGGCCTGCACTCAAAAGCGTTGCGATCTCCGCGTCCACTTGCAGGATAATTTGAGCTCTCGGCAAAGCGTTACGGGAGCGTTCTCCCCCTCTTTTACTTCCCAGTTATCGTACACAAACCACACACGACACCATGGATGAAATGTTTGACGTGTTCGAGGGCAAGGCGGAGCCCCAAAGCGCCAGCGATTCGGAGCAGGGCACTTCAAGAAGTCGGAAACAAGATCGCAGCAAGAAGCGCAAGGCGGATGATGCGATTAATGGAACGACAACTGCAGGAAACAAGAAAGTGACAGCCGAGGCGGACATGGGCAATGCCATGGAGACACCGAAGGCCGAAGAATTAGAAAACGACGACTCCGATACCCCTAGTCAACAGGACAAGAAAAGACGGAAGAAGGAGGATGGTGTCGGACCAGTTATGACAGATACGTTTGAAACTGCACAGTCGAGAGAGGTGGCAGGAGCAGCTACTCTGGTGGCCCAGGACGAGTCGCTCGTTCTCTCACACAACATCCAACATCAGACTGCACTGCCGCCGGATCTGGACTACGTATACGTGCCCTTATCTGAGCACAAATCACCAGCAGAGCCTGCGAGGACGTGGAACTTCAAGCTGGATCCTTTCCAGAGTCTATCGGTGGCGTCTATTGAACGCGACGAGAGTGTCCTGGTATCAGCACATACCTCTGCTGGTAAGACTGTGGTAGCCGAATATGCAATCGCGCAGTGCCTGAAGCGGAACCAGAGGGTCATTTACACCAGTCCCATCAAGGCATTGAGCAACCAAAAGTATCGAGATTTCGAGGCCGTCTTTGGCGACGTGGGCCTCATGACTGGTGATGTTACGATAAACCCTACCGCAAGCTGCTTGGTCATGACGACGGAAATTTTGCGATCCATGTTGTACCGCGGCTCCGAGATTATGCGAGAAGTTGCCTGGGTGGTCTTTGACGAGATTCACTACATGAGAGACAAGACACGAGGTGTTGTCTGGGAAGAGACGATCATCATGCTTCCGGACAAGGTTCGATATGTTTTCCTGTCGGCCACCATTCCTAATGCGTTCCAGTTTGCGGAATGGATCGCCAAGATACACCACCAAGCGTGTCACGTTGTTTACACCGATTTCCGACCGACTCCTTTGCAAAACTACTTTCTCGCCGCGGGTGGTAATGGTGCTCGCATCGTGGTGGATGAAAAGGGCAACTTCAACGAGGCAAACTTCAACATTGTCATGAAGCAGGTTGAAGAGCGGAAAGGCACTGAGTCAAATGACATATCCGCCAAGCTCAAAGGCAAAGGAAAGGCCAAGAAGACAAATAAGGGAGGCGCAGATGACGGCCCTTCCGACATACAGAAAATCCTTCGCATGACCATCAAGAAGAGGTTCAATCCGGTCATCGTTTTCAACTTCAGCAAGCGAGAGTGCGAGAACATGGCACTCAAGGTACAGGGACTGTCGTTCAATGACGACTCAGAAAAAGCCATGGTTACTAGGGTATTTCAGAATGCCATTGAGACGCTCTCGGAACAAGACAGACAGATCCCCCAGATCCAAAACTTGTTGCCGTTGCTGGTGAAAGGAATCGGCGTCCATCATTCCGGCTTGCTGCCCATCTTGAAGGAAACGATTGAGATTCTGTTCCAAGAATCTCTGATCAAGGTTTTATTCGCGACGGAAACTTTCTCTATTGGTCTGAACATGCCTGCCAAGACTGTTGTTTTCACGCAAGTCACCAAATGGGACGGCGTCAAGCGTCGTCCTCTCACGTCTTCCGAGTATATTCAGATGGCTGGTCGTGCAGGACGTCGTGGTCTCGACGATCGAGGTGTCGTTATCATGATGATTGACGACAAGCTAGAACCGGAGACTGCCAAGGCTATTGTGACCGGCCAGCAAGATAAGCTGAACTCGGCATTTTACTTGGGCTACAACATGATCCTCAACCTTCTGCGTATCGAAGCCATCTCTCCTGAGTTCATGCTGGAAAGATGTTTTCATCAGTTCCAGAACGCTGCCAGCGTGCCCTCACTCGAGAAAGAACTCATGGCCTTGCAGCAGGAACGAGATGGTCTCTCGATTCCCGACGAGGCAACAATCAAAGACTACTATCAGATTCGGCAGCAGCTCAACACCTATACCAAGGACATGCGCTGTGTCATTCAGCACCCAGACCATTGTCTCGACTTCTTACAACCGGGCCGCTTGGTGCAGATTTACAACCCCAAGGAGGCTCAGGACAATGTGGCTGGAGGTCTCGACTTTGGTTGGGGCGTGATTGTGAATTATCAGAAGCGTCGCGCTCCTCGTCTCGGCGAGCCGGAGTTTGAGCCACAAGAGACCCTTCTGCTCGACGTGTTGCTCACAATTTCTGCGTCAAGCGCATCGTTCGCTCCTGGCTTGACGACTGGAGACATGCCTCCGGGCCTTAAGCCTGCAAGCAGCGATGGAGGAGATATCATCACCGCTGTCGTGCCTTGTCTGCTTACCTGCATCAAAACCATAAGCCAAGTCCGTATCTTCATGCCCAAGGATGGCTTGAAGGCACAGAGCGACCGAGATTCAGCGCGCAAGGCATTGGCCGAAGTAAAGAGACGTTTTTCCGATGGTATCCCTATCTTGGATCCGCTGGAGAACATGTTCATCACGGACGAGTCATTCAAGCAGTTGATGCGCAAAATCGAAGTCCTCGAGTCTAGACTCTTGGCCAACCCCCTTCATCTCTCTCCCATGCTTCCCTCCTTATGGGACCAATACAGCGAGAAGGTGCGCTTAGGTGAAACGATCAAGGAGAAGAAGAAGTCCATCGTCAAGGCGCACAGCGTTTCGCAAATGGACGAGCTCAAATCAAGAAAGCGAGTCCTCCGACGTCTGGGATTCATCAACGAAGCCGAAGTCGTCCAGCTCAAGGCCCGAGTAGCTTGCGAAATTTCCTCGACCGAAGGCCACGAGCTGCTGCTCTCAGAGCTCTTGCTGGACCGATTCTTCAACGAGCTGACTCCCGAGAGGTGTGCTGCTGTGCTCAGCTGCTTCATCTTTGACGAGAAGGTCGAGACGCAGGCCCTGAAGGAGGAGCTTCAGAAACCGTTCCGCGAGATCCAGGCCAAGGCACGCGTCATTGCGAAGGTTAGCCAAGAGTGTAAATTGGACGTTAATGAGGAGGAGTATGTGGCGAGCCTTAAGTGGCAGCTGATGGAGACGGTCTATGCGTGGGCGCAGGGCAAGCCGTTTGCCGAGATCTGGTACGTTTCTTTGGGTTATGCATCAAAACCCCACTGCCTTCTCTCTCATTTTTTCCCTTCCCTTTCTTTTTTTACTATTATTTTTCAAGTGTAGAAAAACTAATCATTGCAAATTTAGCAAAATGACAAACACATTCGAAGGATCGCTTATTCGTCTGTTCCGTCGTCTGGAAGAGCTCCTGCGCCAGATGGGCCAGGCTGCCAAGGTGATGGGCAATGACGATCTAACCAAGAAATTTGAGGAGAGCTTGTCCAAGATCCGAAGAGACCTTGTGGCTGCGCAGAGCTTGTATCTGTAAAGTCTGGACGGCAGCAGAAGAGGAGAGGCGAGCTTATGCATGACATGGAGTTTGTGGAGTTCGTGTATAATGCAATTTTATTCGTTGTTATCAAAAGCGCATTTTTTTGTTTCTGGCTTTACGGTGTGGATAGTTTCCAAGAACGGGTTCGGGCTTGGTTGGAATTTTAATATGATTCTGGCTTTCTAGTGGGACACATGCGCTCCTAGAAGTCAGGACTGTTCTCAGTTGTACTGCGGTCTTGCGGACTTGTGTTGAGAGGCGGAGGCTGGTTTCAGCTAGTTGGAATGTAACGCAACGTAGCGTGCTGGGGGCTGTGATGTCGATGTGCGTGGTGTTGGACTGTAGAACCTGCGCGCTTAGCATACAGGCAGGCAGGAAATCTAAGGATGGTCGAGGCATATACATATGCATACACCAAGGTTTAGATTCTAGATTATCTTATGACTTGAATCAATCACGTCTTACTACTGGCGTTGTGTAAGAAGGAACAGACTGGATGGAGTATCGATGATGTACGCTACGAGGCACTGCCACCCTGATTGTACATCGTTGTTGGCGACAGTCTTGAGATTGGGTAAAAAAGCAACGTTGAGCATCGATTACGAGCTGCCGCGTCGCTCAGACAAAGACCCTCAGGGTATCATATAAGTCAGGCGCCGTTTTATCAGCCTCGCAGCCGTGACATCCGGTACCCATGACCTACACAGCCTTGTGCATTGAAATGCAAAATTCTGACAAAACAACTGCCCAGCGGCGAAAAATGACAAAAGCTCCGTACACCAAAACGCCCCTCCTTCCAAAGCACCCAAACTCAAAGGCCATTTCCATTCTATCGCTCACTCGATATCCCCATGACAATCCCAACCGTCACACTCAGCACGACCCCAGACCCCACAAAGATCTGCCACTTCTCACTCCAAAGACCCTGCCTCAACAGCCACGTGATACTGCCCAGCGGGAAGAAGAACCCAATCATCATGCCTCGAATCAGCACATCCAGCACCACAGACACACTACTGAGTTCATCTTCCATGGGATTCGCCCCCGCGGAGGGCAACTCCCCCGCGTTGGTATCAATCCATGCATCTTCAAGACGGCGCAGCGAATCCGGCGAGGGCATAGAATCTGGAGTGAACCGCTCGGATTGGATCGACGAGAATTGGGTCCGCAGTGTGGATATCTCGGAGGAGGTGAAGCCTGCTTGGAGGAGACGGTCGAAGCCCCGGGGGCGAGGGTACGTGGTGCTCGCTTGAGCGGAGGCGTCGGCGGGTGTGATCTCCCGGGGAGGGTTGGAGGCTGAGGCCTGCTCGTCGGCTAGGTCCTGGGGGGAGAGCTCATGGCCGATGGAGCAGTTGATGTAGATTCGGAGGGGTAAAGGAGCGTCAATGGCTTTACCCTTGCCCTTGGTATCGGCTTTGACGGATGAGGGTGGTGGTTGCTCGAGGGGCGGTTGGAGCACGGCGCTGAGAGCGGAGGAGTCGGGCAGGAGGCGGCCTTGGTAGATGAGGCGGAGGCGGTTGGGGGTGGAGAGGCGCTTGCGGAGGAGGTGCTTGAGGGAGAGGACGGTGGTTGAGTGCGGATTGGGGATGTCGAGGTCGAGGTCTGGGATGGAGGTTGAGAAGCGGATGGTGAGGAGGAGAGGTGCCGGCGGGCGAGGCGTGTGTGTTGATGGTGTCATGATAGCATGTCGTGGATTTGGCGGGTTAATGCGCTTTGCCCACTGGGAGAGTGAGCGGGGGTAGCTGTGGACGTTGAAGAAATGAACGTGCGATTGAGAGATTATGTTGTAGACAAGCAAGTTGATGAGTGCAAGACGACAGGTTCTGGCATCATGACGTTCCCGTGTACACATGTACTCTGTCACCTGTTGTCGAGAAGTTGGAGAAGTTGGAGAAGGTGGGACGCTCCGTCGCCACACCCCGATTTCTCCACGCCGGCTTTGTGTTTGATTTGGTTCTGCCACGCCCGAGACCTCTTGAGTCTTTCACAGATGCCTTGCTTGAGCGACGTCTCGAGCGACCTCCAACATTGTGGAAAACTTGAAAAGGGTTGTTTCCTACCTACTAGGTACCTACTATAATCCGACGTTACATGAGCTCTGTATGGAGTCCACAACAACGTTGACCAAATCGCTGCTCGGAAGTTGGAAGTTGGAAGTTGGAAACAAGGACATTACGCATTTACCGTCTCCACCGCCTTGGGCAGAATCGCGTCTCAGAAAGTCTGGCATCTCGACTTTCCAAGCTGATCGCATCGACAGCAAATCCAGCTCACTGTTGCGCGCCGTGCAGCATGCCACGCTTCAGAGGCGCCAAGTACCTGACTTGCTTCTACTGCGGCAAGAGGTCTGGCGTGAAGTTTGATGGCGCGATCCGCGACTTTCTGTGCTCACATTGCGATGCCACCAATTTCTTGGACCAGGTGTGTGACGATGGAAAGCAACGTGGTGAGAAACGAGTACGAGTCACTGACAGAGTTAGAATGGCCAAATCACCGATCCGCCCGTCGCCACAGATCGAGAAGCAACTGCCGTCCAATACGCCGCACCACAGTCGAATGCCTCGCCGTCACAGGACGACCCATTCTGCCAGACATGCCTGAAGAACCAGCATCTGTTTACCAAGTCTCTGGCGCAATACCTTCCTGACGACCCTTCTGATCCGGACTACCCTGAGCTCGAGCGCAATTACTACCGGTACCGACGGAACCTGGAGAAGCGCTACCCGCAAGTATGCAGCGACTGCGCCGAGAAAGTCAGGGCGAGAGTGCGACAGGCTGGCTATACTGCCAAGACAGATCATCTCCGGCGCATGATGAATCTGAGTCGGGGTCGGAAGACCAAGAAACGCACCATGCTGGATTGGATTCATACCCTGGGGAAGACATTGTGGCGGAGCGGCTTTGTACTGCAAATAGGATGGCACTTTGTTATGATCACGCGCGCGCTCGAAGCAGGCAACGGTGTCATGTACGATCCAGATGACCAAGGCACGGTAGCAAAGGTGCTTCCGTCACTCAAGCGAGCGACTGAGAATATGCCCGCCGCGGGCACCTTGATACAATGGAGTATCTGGACGGGCCTCATGGCGGCGTGGTGGAATCCTCACTTTGTTCAGTTAAATCGTGGCTTTACTAAACATTTACTGGGTTTCACACAATGGTATTCTCTACAGGGTCTCATCGTATTCTTCCGGCTCATCTTCCGCGGCATGGACGTGCGTGGTGCCCACGCGCCCCGATCTGGCCATGCGAGGCTGGGCGCCCATATAGGCATGGCCTTTATCATGATTGTGGTGAGCTTGTGCCTTAGTCCTGACTGACGAGATGGAGGTGCTTTTTCCGTATGGTGTTCTGACAATGTAGCTACAGCTCTACATACTCGCTTTGAGATCCATCCGCGTGGACACGACACCGCTGTTCGCCACGTACGACACCCAGCCTTCGGGATCGAGACATACCATGACGCCCAAGCAAAGAAAGGAGGAGGATTCAAAGACGTTTTCCGAACTCTTTCACGACGCGCTCGACTCTACCAATGCGACGTCTCAAATGACAGGTGGCGCAAACGCACAACTGCCACCATCCCCACATGATGCCATGCGAACGGGTGCCAACGTGGAACTGGCGGCACCAACACCGAATCAGCGGCGATACCAGCAAGCTCAATATGAAGAGGAAATGGACTGGTCGCCCATTCCACCACGGAACCTGGCGTCTGAAGGTACTGCTGCCATCACACCGACGTCAACTAGATTCAGCCACCGATTCAACGCCCAAACCCCATCTCGACCCCAGCTGGACATAAGACAAGAGTATCAGGCAGGTTTCCAGGGACCAGGAACTACGGAGTTCAGCAACGCTGCATCAGCGAGGAGCCTGTTTCGATCCCAAGCTCCACTCGCGCCGGCACAGCCTAGTCGGCAGTTGTGCAATACACCATGGCCATCTGTGGAAGCAAATCAAGAGCCCCTTGCGACGGGCATGGCCACGAGGAAACGACATCAAAGATACTCATCTGGAAGTAGCACCAACAGCGATGGAGAAGGCAACGTGGATTTCAAGCCCCCCAGTTTCTTCGCGCAGGACAGAGACCGCGAAGCAAGTTCCTTGGCGGACTTGCTCAACCAAAGCTTCAGTCTCGGGCAGAATGATCAGGGTTCAACCACCGAGGAGCAAGATTCGTCCACCGAGGAACGCGGCTTCCAACGTCTCTCACAGCGTCCAGCTCGTCGCGAACCCAGTGCGAAAAGAGCCCATCGCCCTCGCCCTACCGTGACGCACTCTGCCTCCCTAGAACCAGTCATACTCGCAATTCTCCTGGCTGTGTGGCTCCTGGCTTCGTATGTGCCTCTTCCATACGGCTGGGAAATCCAAATTGGTGCCCTTTCCATGGCAGGGCTCATTGCTCTGCGCAATACGGGCGATACGGGTAGAGCCACGAGCGGCACGACCCCCGCGCTCTTGTTGTATGTACTTTCTGCGCTGGCCGTGGCGGAACTAGCAGCCATCTGCTGGGTGGGATCAGCACTCTGGAGCGGCCGCTTGGAACAGCTGGGATGGCATGGCGCAGGGGTGCTGACTAGCTTGTTTTGTCATCAGATGTTGAACAGGTTCATATATATGCAGGCTTGAAATTGCCAACAAAGAAGCGCTTCTTGGTCTTTTTTGTATAGGCGGGAAGGCGGGAAGGCGGGAAGAGGAGGCCCGATGCAGAGAGGTTTCGGTTTATGATACACATGTATTTTATTTAGCTTTGGGAGAAAGGGCGTTGGCGTGATGAAACTACAATGCTTTGCTTTTTCTGAACGTCAAGATGCAAATTTTGCAAATTAAATTTCTCGAAAGAAAAAACTGAAAATTCGCCCGCCACGCGACACCCTCGCCAAAAGAGAAGATCCCGTCACGGGAACAATTATCGAATGTTGATGAAGAAAGTATACGACACTTTCATCGAGTGTCTCGGCGCAGCGTTGCCAGAAGTTCAGGCATCTCCCGCAACTTGGAAGGGCCCCCGGAGGGACACCTGCGCTGCGCAGGGAACTTGGAAGAGAGAGGTGGTCGAGCCCCGCAATTTGGCGCCGAAAACAGTGGGCAGTGGGCGCACACATACATATACATGCACGTCCGCAAACCGCCATCCCATCCGCAAATCGTCCACATCGTAACCCTCACTTTTCCAGCCCGACTCTCTCCAACCCGAAGCGAAGTGAGCTGTGCGCGTTTTCGCGTGTTCCAGTACATGATTTTGATATGATTCATTATAATTGTGTTGATACGGTGGTGCCTGCCGTCAGGGGGTCTGCAGTCGATGTCGCGGGGGTCAGCGTTGGGGTTTGTTGTGTCAGTGGCGCGCTCGCTCGTGGCTCTGGTGAGCCTCGTCATGATCCGAGGGCGCTAGCTTTGTACGCGGCTGCGACTTTCTTGAGGTCTTCCAACCTTCCTGCGAGGGGCGGCCTCTTGGGAAGGCGTGGCCTCTGTCTCTTGACGTCGTCCTGCGCCTGTGTTGCCCTCTGAGGCTGCGGACAAACCCCAACGCTGACCCCCGCGACATTAACTGCAGACCCCCTGACAGCAGGCACCGCCGTATCAACACAATTATATTGAATCATATCAAAATCATGTACTGGAACACGCGAAAACGCGCACAGCCCGTGCACTTGGCACTGAACTCTCACCCCGAGCTCGACGTGATGGCGTTTCAAGAACCAACGGGCATCGACAAGGCGGAAGACGAGCAAGCCAGAGTGATCAGGGACGAACGACACAGCTCGTGGCGGAACGCGATTGCTCAAGCGAGAGCAGGACACAAAGGCCTCTGGGCACTGAAACGCTGGGTAAGACTGCGAAGCGGGCTGCCTCCCGAGTCCTGACAGATCTCGCCACTACTCCGTGCAGTAGGAAACAACACGATCACTGCGAATACACACAAAGAGAAAGCCGCAGCCCTCGCCGAACGATTCTTTCCCCAACCCCTCAGCACGCACATCGGACATACCAGAAGACACCGCACACCGACCTGACACCGCCCTATTCCCAAGGGAGGACCACTTCACACAGGAAGAGATGAAAGAGATCATCAAATGTCTATCTAGCTGGAAAGCACCGGGGCTCGACGAGTTGCCGGCTAGATTCCTCAAGGCCAGTGGCCCCGCCCTCACAAAGGCTCTGGTCCACCGTCCACCTACTTAACAGCAACTGTCGCCTTGGATACTACTCTGCCCGCTTCCGCAAAGCAATATTTGTCATTTCACGCAAACAGGGCAAGAAACCGGAGGAATACCACGAGGCGGGGGGGGGGGGGGGGGGGGGGGGGGCTGGTGCTCCATCTCCCTCCTGAGTATAATTGGAAAAATGCTGCAAGCAGCGGTAGCAGCACTGGTCACCGCCGCAGCCGAGAGCAATGGCTCTCTCCCAGAGCTCCAGATGGGGAACAGAGCGAACAGATCCACGGAAGTGGCCCTCAGCACTCTGACGAAAGTGGTACGAGCGTCCTGGCACTAGGCCGCACCATGGAGGCATAGCATCACTACTATACTAGACATCACTGCAGCCTTCGACTTAGTACACCATGGCCGACTCTCCCATCTCATGCTGGAGTCGGGACTACCGCTCTGGATGGTGGAGTGGACCCGGGGATTCACTACTGGTAGACAGGCCTTCCTCCACTTCGAAAACCAAATGACAGAAGCAATACCAGTCCCCGCCGGGGTTCCTCAGGGTTCCCCCATCCTGTTCCTGATATTGGCGATGATCGATCAGATCAAGACCGGCACGATTGATTCTCAGTCTGTCCGATGTCGTTGTAGATATCTCTCTCTCGGAAGTAGGAAGGACCTGGGATATTTCTCACAATGTCACACGTTTGCCGATACCGAATATAGACTGTCTTTCGAAAGTTATTTCTCAACTTCCTTCAGGGACCCCGGACAGGCGCCCGATGATGATGAATATTGTGCGCAGATGGGTGAGCTACGATTGTGACGGAGTATTTGATTTATGCGTTGCGGTGTACCTCGCTCCTCAGCCCAACGCCTTCTGATGGGTGCTGTGACAGTGCAAGCCAGGTGCCTCAATCGCATGTGATGACAGATATCTAGTCCATGAACACAGGGTCCCTTCGACTACAAGTCT
Source organism: Claviceps capensis (assembly GCA_018360045.1). Classification (NCBI taxonomy): domain Eukaryota; kingdom Fungi; phylum Ascomycota; class Sordariomycetes; order Hypocreales; family Clavicipitaceae; genus Claviceps; species Claviceps capensis. The sequence goes on along the minus strand of SRPN01000314.1, from coordinate 1,760 downwards.
TGATGAGGGCGAAGCCGTTGTTGCAATTGGAACTCTGCAAGAAGTCGTATAACGGTATAAGTCGTTCAAGGAGTCGGAGTGAGACGACTGCGGCAGGTTGGTATGTTCTTTTATCGGAAGTCAGTTGAGCAGGCATGGCTTTAGCTTCAAAGTTCAGTGTCGTTGGCCTCAAGAATGAGTGTTTGCTTGAACTCCATTGTGATGACGAGATTTTCTCTTGCTGAAGATTCAAGAAGTGTTGTAAATCTCGATTTGTTGAAGGGGGGAGATGTAGATGGCGACTAATGGAAGGATTTTTGTATGAGAACTACATATTCCGAAGGAGCATGACACCTTGGTTGGCGTCGTCAGTGATGAAAACTCTCCGACCATCAAATATGATGTCATGTACGTAGCAAGGATCCTGATGATGATGCTGCCTTTGATCACACAGCAGGGTTCGTGTGGGACAGTCAGGGCCTCGAGGGTAGTAAAGTTATCATTCTGTCACAGTACGACTGAAATGCGTAGGCCAGCCGCCATACAGAGTCTTTTCAGCCCTTTGAATACGGTCCCGCTTGAGCTACAGGTTGTATTTGTTGAATTTGTAAGCGTACACCCATACATGATACACAGTTCAGGACCTATGGATCGGCCCGTTTGCTCGATGGTTGCATTTGAGAAAATGGCTTGCTATGTTCGCCCATGCTCTACATACTCATTTGACCAGAGCCAAGGACTCAAAAGTGCAATGGTGGTGCGACTCGAGTTTTGGGTAGGTACATAGTACGAATTACTGCTCATGTTACGCAAAGTACACGTGTAACCAATGTCACATCAACTTTAACTTATTGCTTAACTTAAACGTAAGCATCTACACAATCATGAGCTGGATTCGCCGGACATGATGTGGCGCAGGAAAGAACCAAAGGGAGCGGCTGAGCGTGGAACGGCGGGCCGGCTTCGCCTCGGCGGCTCGGCCCAGGGCCCAGGGCTCAGGGCCCAGGGTAGGGGTACGGACGGGACAAGGCACAGAAAGTCCCGAACCACGATCGTCTATGTACATAGATATATTATATATATGTATGTACGTGCAATCTGTGTCAGCGACGCGGTTCCTTGGCAAGCTCTCCAGCCCTGCAATTCATCTTTGATCCACAGAAAACATCCTCATGCTAAGTTACCCCGCACGAGCCAGGATGCTTAATCAATTACCGGGGGAAGGGGAAAGAAGGGGGAATCTCTTCATCTCCGTGCGTTCACTCCGTAATTAGTGTCAGTGGCGGTATCAGTGTCAGATATATCATGCCCAAGGAGAAACAAGTCCCCTACACGACGAACAAACCCTCACTGCCTACCTATATTACTTTACCCAGCAAGCAAAAACATGTAAGCACGATAAAGCTGTGCCCCGCCACCATGTCGAGGACACGCGATTTCCTCCTCATCGCGGCCATCCACGGCAAAGGCAAATGCCATGACCACATTTGCAATTACCGACAGGCAAAGCCCATAGAACACATGATGTGTGTCAGTCGTTGCAAATGCAAGAGACCGTGACCATTTGGGAGATAGCTACCTACCTACAGCAGGGAAGGCCCCGCCTACTATTCTCAACAAGGAAAAAAAAAGCAAAGCAAGCAAATCTGGGTTGGAGGATAGGAAAAAAAAAAAGAAATGAAAAAAAAAAGGCCCGGCGACTTCATGTCGTTTGTTTCTCCTCGGAGTGTATTCGGCCTAGTCCGTGTCTTGGCCGCGGGGGGGGGGGGGGGGGGGGTGTT